>JASPKZ010001172.1:0-87558 GCA_030220185.1 Diploptera punctata
GAGAGAAAAGAGAGAGAGAAAACAGAGAAAAAGAGAGAGAAGAGAGAGGAAGAAAGAGAAAAGAGAGGAGGAAGAGAGAGGAAGAGAGAGACGGAGAGAGAAAGAGAGAGAAAAAGAGAGAAACAGGGAGGAAAAGAGAGAGAAAAAAGGAGGAAAAGAGAGAGAAAAAGGGAGGAAAAGAGAGAGAAAAAGGGAGGAAAAGAGAGAGAGAAAAAGAGAGAGAGAAAAGGAGAAAGAGAGAGAAAGAGAGAGTAAAAGAGAGAGAGAGAAAGAGAGAAAAAGAGAGAGAGAGATGGAAAGAGAGAGAGAGAGAGAGAGAGAGAGAGAGAGAGTGAGAGAGGACATAAGCTACCCATCGGCTAAACTTTACAACCTGTGACGCGACTTTTTCAAGTCCTTCATAAACTCCTGTCAAATTTTATTCTTAAGGCTTCATTTTTCAAATTATTCCCACCATTTACAATGATTTTACATTTACTTCTGATTGTTTCAATATATGTCTCTATGATATTTAGCTCCCTCCATGGTATCTTTACCTGTCGTGGTGGAGTGGCTTGCGTGCTTAAATGATCCTGAGAGCTATGCCGGCGGTAGCATTGCTGCCGATAGGGTTACTCATGCAGACTGGTCGAAGGTGATAAGCCAGACGAAAAAAGTACCTTGGGCGAAAGAGTGACGATCTTTAACCGTAAAAATACAACCGTCAAGAAATGTGGACATGGGTTATCAGGGGTAAAATTTTCCGGAGGTCAAATAGTCCCCCATTCGGTTCTCCGGGCGGGGACTACTTCAGGGAACCCATGCCAAAGGCTCAAAACACATGGACATGTTCCTAGGAACATGGAATGTTAGGACTTTATACAATAGTGGGGCACTAGAGATATTAACGCGGGAACTAGCCATCCCTCTTTACAAAAAAAGGGGTAAATGTTAAAATAATAAACTGAAATGATAACAAACTATTCTCAGTTTTTGATCCATCGACAAGAGTCTATAGTCTTCACTAAATTGAGTTAAATCGCCCTTGGATATAGTCGCTTTACAGGAAGTTAGGTGGCCAGGAGAAGGTAGTCAGGAATCAGGAACGTTTGCATTATTCTATGGGGGTGCAGAAAGACCTGCATTTGGAACGGGTTTTTTAGTCAGAAGGAGGATCCTATCCGCTATCCGAGATATTAAGTTTGTTAACGATAGGATATCATACATAATTCTAAAGGGTAAACGACATTATTTTATAATTGTAAATGTACATGCCCCACCGAAGATAAAGATGACAAGATCAAGGATGAGTTCTATGAAGAATTAGAATGCATATTTGATAGCCTTTCACGATATCATATGAAAATTGTCTTAGGAGATTTTAATGCAAAAGTGGGGCGGGAAGATATATTCAAACCAACAATAGGCAAATTCAGTCTTCATGAAGATAGTAACGACAACGGGTTAGATTAGTCACATTTGCCACATCAAAGAATCTCATTGTTAAGAGCACAACATTTCAGCATAAGGATATTCATAAATACACCTGGACGTCCCCAGATGGAGAAACTCGGAACCAGATAGATCATGTATTAGTGGATAAACGCTGGCACAGTAGCATCTTTGATGTTAGATCCGTTAGAGGGACAGACTGCAATTCGGATCATCATCTGGTCAGAGTGAAAATCAGACAACGGCTATCGCTTATGAGAGGAACGAATGCTAAAGATGATTCAGTAAAATATGAATTAAAAAACTTGAGAAATGATGAAATGCGGCAAGAATACCAAATCAAAATTGCTAATAGATTTGATGTACTGGAATCTTCAGATGACAATGTGGCAAACGAAGAAGAAACCTGATATAAATAAAGAATGGGAGGCTATAAGAGATACTATTAAATTTTCAGCATCAGAAAGCATTGGCTGTTTAAAAAAGAGGCAAAACAAGAAATGGTTTGATGAGGAATGTGCCGACATTGTAAAGAAAAGAAAACTAGCAAAAATTAAATGGTACACGAGCCAAATGAGGTAAATTTAGAACAGTTGGGTAGTATTAGACGGGAAACCACTAAGTTATAAAGAGTAAAAAGAGGGAATATTTGAGAGAGAAGATTAATGATCTTGAAATGAATGCAAAAAATAGAAACATTAGAGAATTATATCAGGGAATTAGTATAGAGAAGAAAGGGTTTCAGGCTAGAACAAACATAATTCGAAATGAAAATGGGGATATGATTGCAGATTCTAGGAGTATATTAAATAGATGGAAAAGTTAATTTAATCAGCTATTAAATGTACATACAGAACAGGACATTGAGGAGGATAAGTTACAGATAGCAGAAATGCTAGTCGCAGAGCCAAGTGCATTAGAGGTTGAAATGGCGATTGAAAATTGAAGATGTATAAAGCATCAGGTTCAGATGAGATCCCAGCAGAACTCATAAAATCAGGAGGAGAAAAATTGATAGACAAAGTACGCTGGTTGCTTAGTATGATTTGGGAAAAAGAAGCTCTTCCAGATGAATGGAAGGAATCAATTATCGTACCAATTTATAAGAAAGGAGATAAACTGATTGCAACAACTACAGGGGCATCTCATTACTTTCAACTTCATACAAAATTCTTACAAATATATTAGTAAGCAGACTTACTCCCTACATTGATGACATTCTAGGAGATCATCAATGTGCATTTAGAAGAAACAGGTCTACAACAGATCAGATTTTTAGTATAAGACAGATTTTAGAAAAGAAATGGGAATATAATGGCACTGTACATCAACTATATGTAGACTTCAAAAAGCATATGATTCAATTAAGAGGGAGAAGTTATATAGTATCCTGCTGGAGTTCGGAATTCCTAAAAAGTTAGTTAGACTTATACGAATGTGTCTAAATGGCTCAAATAGTAGGGTGCGTGTAGGCAAACAGTTTTCGGACACTTTTGAAATCCAGAATGGGTTGAAGCAAGGAGATGCACTATCTCCTCTACTATTTAATTTTGTACTAGAGCATGCAATTAAATCTTTAGAGAATGAGGAAGGCTTACAACTGTATGGTATTAATAAGCTGTTAGTTTATGCTGATGATGTAGTACCATTGGCCGATAACGAGGAGATACTAAAGGCCAACACGCACACACTATTGAGTAACACTAAGAAATTAGGACTGGAAGTAAATATCAGTAAAACTAAATATGTGGTCACAGGTAGAAATTCAGTATATAATGGAAATGGACAGCTAATGACAAATGAGGGAAATTTTGAGGAAGTGGCTGAATTCAAATACCTAGGAACAGTAATCACAAATAGGAATGAGACGCACAAAGAAATTAAACATAGGCTCAATTCTGGAAATGCATGCTATTATGCATTGCAGAGACTTTTGATGTCCCAACTCCTTTCAAAAAACGTTAAGCTGAAAATATATAAAACTATTATTCTACCAGTTATATATATGGGTGCGAAACATGGACTCTTACTTTAAGGGAGGAAAGGAGATTACGAGTATTTGAGAATAAAGTTCTTAGGAAAATTTTTGGACCAAAGAGAGATGAACAGACAGGTGAATGGAGAAGACTACATAACAATGAACTACATGGTCTTTATAGGAAGCCAGATATAATAATAACAGTTAAGTCTCGTAGACTGCGATGGCAGGACATGTTGCACGTATGGGGAATGAAAGACGTGCATGGAAACTTCTTTTAGGAAAGCCAGAGGGAAAGCGCCCAGTTGGTAGACCAAGAATGAGGTGGGAAAACAACATTAACTATGATTTGAGGGAAGTAGATTATACAGGGAATGATTGGAAAGCATTAGCTCAGGATAGGGATGTATGGAGAGCTTATGTCCGCGCGGCCATGAACTTACGGGTTCGATAGTGCCAGTGAGTAAGTAAGTATGATATTTAGCTACATATGTAGCATGAAGACTTGGCAGCCATATTGATGTTAACGAATATTCTAAACAACAAGAAATATGTGTTCCAGTGCAGCCAACATAGAATACGTATGTACTAATTAACTTTATACGTATGATAAGATTAAAATATATACCTATTGGTATGTGCCATCATTCTCAACTGTGTTAAAATATTGTGTTTAATTGTTGTCTGGAGACCTTTCGGAAGTTAACTTCCATCTTCAGCAGGATGGATGTCTGCTACTAGTTGTTGTTGTTGTTTACGACTTGAAGTGTTGTTATTTTAACGCAGCTGAGGACGACGGCACCTGCCAACAGGTATATATTTGAATTTTTATCTTATAACTATTCACCTCAACGGATTTTGATGTGAATTTTATTAGTATTGAATGTACATTTATACTTCAGAATTTCAGAACTTTTGGGCGTTGCATTCTTTCGCAGGTTAGAGTGCTTAAATTGCGTTAGGTTAGCTTTTATGTTGGTCTTTAACAGACTAGAGTACTTAAATTGCGTTAGGTTAGCTTTTAGGTTCTTTAAATATCGTGTATAAGTTGGCTGCATCCCGTGATTCCATAATGTAAACCGCTTCGTTGTCTGTTAGCGCATGCGCATGGAACATAATTGGAACTTAGAATCATTCGTGCCACATCTTCTGTCCATTGAAATATATACGAGACATAAATGTTCTCATTGCATATGGTTCCCATAAATATAACATTATGTTGTTTTCTTCATTCATCTAAATGTTTCCCTTTGGTCCAAACATTTTTTGAAGCACTTTACTCTCAAATACTCGTAATATCTCCTCCTCTTTAAACTAAGAAGCTATGTTTCGGATCCATATAACATAACTTGGATAATTACCGTTTATGTGTTTTAAAATGTATACTCTTTAAAGAAGTTGGGATGACAAATATCGCTGCAGTACATTATAGTATGCGTTTCCAAAGTTGACTATGTTTAACAACTTTCTGCACCTCTCACCTGTTCATAATTATTTTTCCACGAGAGATTTTTCTTGTTACATCAGGAATCACATGAACATGTATACTTGTAATCTGTGTTATGTACACTGGTGTCCAAAAGTTTAGGATAATTTGTAAAACGGAAAATCAAAATGCTTAAAGAGGAGCAAGGAGTAAAAATTATTTATCAAAACGTTTCTCAGTACATTTAGTTTAGTTTACATACTAAATTATAATCTCTATTCAACAATGAAAAAATTAATAGCAATTATAAATGAAAATTGCATTGTTGCAGTTAAGCCCTGTTCCATAAATCTTCATTTTTAAAGAGAGTTATGATATAATCAGATGTAGTGTAAGAACAGATTGCAGTAAAATGGCACAAAGACAACATCTGGACCCTCTGCTTCGGGTAGAATTATTGGGCGGCTAGAAACAGGACAGACACAAACTGAGGTCTCCATAGCACTTAATGTGCCACAAAATGTTATATCTAGGTTATGGCGACGGTTCCAAGAGACCGGAGACGTTAGGCGAAGACCAGTGGGAGGTCGTCCAAGAGTTACAAATCCTCAGCAGGATCGATATCTTGCGTTAACTGCAAGAAGAAACCGAACAATGTCTGCCAGACAACTGAGTTCAGAACTTGCGGCCGCCTCAGGTATCAGAGTATCCAGACAAACTGTCTATAGAAGACTCAGAGCTGCTGGTCTGTATGCTAGACGGCCTGTAGTGTGCGTCCCACTCACCCTTGATAACAAGAGAGCACGTTTACGGTGGAGTCAGGAACATCGCGACTGGACTCTAAATCAGTGGAGCAGCGTGCTATTTACAGACGAGTCCAGATTCAGCTTGAACTGTGATTCGCATCGCGTGACTATCTGGAGGGAGCAAGGAACTCGTTACAACCCCATGAACATCATGGAAAGACATCCATTTGGTGGCGGTGGTCTCCTGGTATGGGGAGGTATAATGATGAATGCACGCACAGAGCTTCACATCTTCGCAGGTGGCAATGTTAATGCTCAGCGGTATAGAGAAGAGATCCTGGATCCTCATGTAAGACTTTTCAGGGGAGCTGTGGGTCCAGAATTCATATTCATGGATGACAATGCCCGACCTCACAGGTCACAACTGGTGGATGAGTTTCTTCAGGAGGAAGATATCCAGCGTATGGAGTGGCCAGCGAGGTCTCCGGATATGAATCCTATAGAGCATGCATGGGATGCCTTAGGGAGACAAATTGCATATCGTCAGCCTCCTCCGAGGACACTTCAAGACCTTCACATTGCTCTTCATGAGGAGTGGAATTTGCTGAGCATCGAACTCCTGAACAACCTCATCACTAGCATGCCACGTCGATGTGAGTCTTGTGTAGCTGTCAGGGGTAATCACACCCCATACTAATCATTTGAACCATTGTTGTTCAACTTTTATGTTCGAATTCTGAAATGCAGTTTTCGTTTGTTGTGAAAATGACAAGTGAATGACGTATTCATGCCATTGTTTCTTTCGTGCCATGTTTCTAATTATCTGTGACATACCCTTACCAAATTTTGTATTATTCTGACAAATGCTTTATAATAAGTCGGCAAATGAACTAATTATCCTTAACTTTTGGACACAAGTGTATATTTGTGCTGGAAAACAAGGCCTTACGGCATTAACCTTGTCAAATAAATAATAATAATAATAATAATGCTGGTTGAGTGGAAGAGAGGGCCTTATGGCCTTAACTCTGCCAGAATAAATAAAGTATTATTATATTATTATTATTATTAATAATAATAATAATAAATAATAACAATAAAATAATAATAATAATAAGTATTATTATTATTATTATTAATATTATTATTATCATCATCATTAAAATTGGGATTCTATGTCATTGTGTCACCAACATAAATTAAAATAAAAAATGGAAAAATACATAATTAGTTGTTGCAGTATATGAATAATTGCCTGAAATAAATATATATAGCTTATATATACAGATGCAGCATAAGTCAGTTAACCGAAAATTGATTTATATTATTCTCTGTAGCTTAAATATATATACAAAAAAAACTACCGAAATTGTTAATAGAGATCTCCATTGTTGTTTAAGAGTAATGTCTGAGATTACATTCTGAAGGTTCCGCATTCAAATCTCAGTTGCAACCAAACTATTTTTTCCCTTGCAACCATGTACAATGGCTAAATGACTTATGCCAGATCCTGTATGTTGTTTTCTACCTAAAAAATGTGAAATGCCTTAAATGAAGTAGGAATTTGAGCTCAAAATAACCTAAAATAACCATGTTTACAATGTAAAATATGAATTAGTCATTGCTCAGCACTGAAGCCAACTTACTACAAAACCGGCTAACAAACAAATTAAAGTTAACTATTTAGTGTACAACTAACTCGCTCATTTTCTGATCATAATTTGATCAAACTAACACTAACTTGCCCTTTTTATCATCTTAACTTGCCCACTAATGTAAGTGGACTCCGGGGATAGAATACCCTTATATGTGAGTAAATATATTGACAATTGGATCTAGAGGGAACGTGTGTTATCACATTAGCCAACATGACACTAGCAGTCACTTGTTCTCCGACCGAATATCCAGGTGGCATAGAATAGCCCAAATAGGAATGAGATACAAAAATAAATTTAACATAGGCTAAACTGTATAAACTCATGTTATTATGCATTACACAACTTCTCTAAAAATTTAACTAAAAATATATAAAAGATGATTCTTTCTATTATATTATGAACCGAAAGTGCGTTTTTCGGCTCATTATTGTAGCTTCGTTCTCCTCCCTACACTGGAATATTTATGAACTATGCCAATATCCTTTTCTCCTGGTAGTTACCCCCACTCTCCCCTCTTTACCCTTCCTGCCGCGCAATGTCTACGGCGCATCTCCCCTCTACTTCGTAACCTTCATATAAGTTGTGCACTAACAGAACAGTATCATTCGATCATTCAAGCAGTCACCGTTTAGTTGTTCAAAGCGGATTCAAGGTTTGAATCCGCGTCCAGGTCGCGATGCGACTGGAATTCTAATAGACAAGCTAGTCTGAGGCCGAGAAGAGGCCTGGTTGAGTTAGTCCGGCAGACCAGGGAAGAAGTGGTCCCTGACTCGGACGCAAGTATGAGTGTTGCGTGAAGTATGGTATGTTTTTTCTTATGTAAGAGTATCGTCATTTATTTATTTACATTGCTATTTTGGTTGTATGATCAGAACAATTATTTTTGTTAATTTATTTTTAATTCAGACAACTTGTTTATATTAAATGTCAACTTTTAAACAACTTCCCTGCTTCTTCATTAATGTATACGTAGTTGTTTACGATCCTGTACGGAAAGTCACTCAAGTAGGAAATTATTTCCAGATCCCTTACTATTTTGCTGTTTAGCTATTACTATCTTTTTCACTCACTCTTTGTATTTGAGAATCGTTATTTTTCTATGTCAATATATCAGAGAGAGAAAGATGAATCAATTGCTGCCTTCTATGGGCCCAAGGCAAGCAACTTCCTGATTGGTAACCTTGCAGGAAATCAGGTCCACGTTAATAGAGACAGCAGTATCAAAACCCGATCCCGGATTATTGGTAGTAGTAGCGTGGTTCACTTGGTAGCCCACAAATGGTAGTCAGACCGTGGTTTTTGGGTTTTCAACCCCCACAAATGGTAGCAGTTGCGTGGGTTCCAACCCCCACAATTATATGGATGCGAAACATGGTCTCTTACTTAGAGAAAAAAAATAAATTTAGGGGTATAAGAGAATATTATTATTTGTACAATTTTGGACCCAAGAGAGATGAAGAGACATTTTTTTATTTTACTGTAAATTTACAATCTATCTCGAAAAGACAGTAAGTAAATTTGTTAAAATACATGACTTGTAAGGAGATACTGTCCATTGAGAGCACTCCATTAGACAAAATTTTATCTGAAAATGAAAGGAAGTTCTAACATTTCATTTATTTTTAGTCTTCTTATTTCTTCACTGTTGTCTAGAAGATTGATTGCAAGATGATTAGGATGAACGTCTAGTCGCCTTAGATATCGAGTGCTGTACTTTTCTATTTCCTCTTTTTACAGCTGCTATTTTTAAATCATGATGAATGGTGACGTTGTTTACATACCATGGAGCAGCAACAATAAAGCGAAGGGTCTTAGACTAAAATCTCTGTATAATTTGAATATTGGAATTGCTGGCAGATCCCCGTAATTGGATACCATAAGTCCAAATCGGTTTGAGTACAATTTAATATTCTATTAGAAGTATATTTTCTAGACTCTGCTTTGATGTATGTCCTATGAGCCAATTAAGTTTTGATGTTTTTACTTTTAACTCTGTATGTTTTTGTTCAATGTGTTTTCTCCATGTTAAACAACGATCAGGATGCATTCGCAAATAGTTGAAGGTATCATCTGTTGGAAGATTTTATTATTTAATGTTACATAAGGACAATTACTGTTCTGATTCCAAATGTAATATGAATACATTTAATTTCACTAGTTCGTATACGACATATGGTTAACCATTCTTCTGTCTTATTGTTGCTGGAGGTGTTCGGATATTTGCCTATAATCTTCATGTGAATCGAGTATGGCAGCAATATCAGAAAATGTAGCTACAAGAACTCCATTTATTTGTGGAAAATAAGCTGTATATACAGTGTATAAAACAGGCCCCAATGCAGAGCCTTGTGGTACTCCAGAAAATATACTGTAAGAAACCAGATAATTCATCTTCATATATGACTTGAAAAAATCTATTACTAGGGTAAGAACAAAATAACATGTAATATGGTTGTGGAAGATATAGCTTCCGCTTATACTGTAGTCCTACATGCCACACATTATCAAAAGCCCGTTGAAAATCCAAGCAGACATAATGTCTTAAATTAGATTTGGTTATTACTGCAGTTCCTCCATGTGCTATTCCATCAGGATGCTTTATATCATAAACATTGTATCTTGGGATAGAAAAATAAATTTTATTTGTGTAATATGTTTCAGAAATAAGTAATTCATCAAGATTCTGATTATTAGGAAACAATTCAACTTCCTGACGATTATCTGCCAGACCATTGGCATTCCATAATCCAATCCGGAGTGTTTGGACCATTATTTCAATTTTGAAATAACAGTGGTTAGAAGGTTTATTAGAGTCATTGTTTGTTCGACTTGTGTTTTCAATACTTCTTCAAGCTTATTAAAGGAAAATAAAATTGCTTCATTATGATTATTAACTGTCTCATGGTCACTGTGTCCAAACCTACTGGTACCAGACACAGTCTGAGAGTAAGACATCGAAGGATTTGCCATCGATCCACAGTTTACATTTGTCTGTAGTTTCTAAGCTTGTGATTGTCGTCTATTCGTGTACTATTAGATGGAACATTTTTGCGTCTTTGAATTTCATGATATACCGAGCAACCTTTATAGTTTGAAGGATCAGGTCCGCCACAGAGCGCACAAGTTGCTGTGGTATTATTGGGCTTAGTACATGTGGTAGTTTCATGGTCTTTACCACACTTAACACATCGGTAAGACCTCTTACAATAAGATTTGGTATGACCATACATTTGACATCTTTGACATTGTACAATATCTACATTTTTTCGTGGTGATTCTACTCTAAATTTAGCATGTAAAATAAATTCTATATTATATATATATATATATATATATATATATATATATATACTTATTATTTTCATTTGGTTCCAAACCAACAAAATGCAATGGCAGCGGTAACTACTGTAAACGTTGCAGGTCCTGTTGCGTCTCAAGTAGCGTCTTAACTACTAGTAGCGCATACTTGTCCTACTGATCATGTAAGTTAACTTCCGAAAGACCTGCAGTTAATATTTTTATATCCATCACTTTAACAAAGTTGAGGACGACGGCACCTGCCAACAGGTACATTTTAATTTCAACGTTTATCTTATGACCTCTTCTCAAACCATAAATGTGAACAGCAACGTTCAAGACCGGGGCCTGAAATTGCCTATAGTACAGTTAAGTAAGCGTGCTTAGGATTTCTTCCAGGGTATTCAGCCATTGTTGGCTGAATTATCCACTCCCACGGAGAAATTCCTCTTCATGCATAAAATATTTAACCTATGTAATATATGTTAAAGTTAATGTGGACCACTAACTAAATAGCGCGAGGTATTCTTATGAAACAGCGAGGCTCATTCTGCAGTGTTCGGCTTTCGGACTCTCTGCTTGCCGACAGTGCAGTTTCTGATGCTCTATTATTATGTGTATATGTCCACAATTTAATATCCTGACATAGACTTAAGCGAAACCATCTTGCTGCCAAATGGCTAGGGTTAAATGAGCTAGAACCCCATCTCGATATCCACAAAGGAATTTGCCTTCAACGATTACCCAGTGGGTAGCAGAATGCAAAATACTCGACGGTGCCAGTCACCGTCACTTCTAAGTAAGTAATCAGTTTTTATTTCATCAATTGGGATGGAAGAGTGAATATTTCTCAATACAATGCGATAGGCACGCCCTTGCTTTTAGCTGGTGATTAGTATGAAATTCAGCCTTTTCTTTATTGAGAAAATGTATTAGCTTTCTGTAGCAATTAATTGTTTTTACTATTATTTTTATTTCATTATTACGCAATGTTTTGTATATAACTGCATTATTTGTATCTATAGCCTACCATCAGCGGATAAATGTTGAATTAATTTTTCTATATTTGCAACTCCAGGAATAAATAAATACACGTGGAGGCCGCGGTTCATTTCTTGTTCGTACATTGTGATTATTGCTAGAATTCATATCATTATTGCTTACAGCTTGAGATTATCTTCAAGAATCATGTTGAAATTCTGATGTATTATTTTGTTGCATTCCACGCAGCCAGAATTGCATCTTCAACATCATCATCATCCATGCAAGTATTATGCCGTGTGGCCTGTTACGGTCTCAAAGAGGAATTTTCCATCCAGCGCTTTTTTGGACGTCCCAGCGATCTTTTGCCTTGGGGGCAGTAACGAAGCATGGTTTTTGGAATTCTATGAGACGGCATTCGTTGAAGATGGGCTTTCCAGTTGTTCTGGGTAGTTTTGTATATGGTGAAGAATGGGTTCTACATCCAACTCTTCCGTAATTCATTCGTTTCTTGTATGATCCCACTTTGTATAGCCTGCTGTACAGCGCATAAATCGCATCTCATTTGCTGCTATTCGGCTTTCATCTCTTCTTCGTATTGTCCATGTTTCACTACCATATCTTAAAACTGGTCTTGCGAGGACCTTATAAAACCGTAATCTTGTGTTTTTTGTACTAAAGATGGTTTCATTATACTATTAATTATTCCCGTTTTTTTTGTGAAATTTGTGATTTTCTTTGATATGTCAGCTTCATCTTGAAATGTAAAATTATAACTCAAATAATTAAATTCATTTATTCGTTCTAAAATTTCATCATGCAAAACAATTTAGCTAGGTATATGGTATTTCCCACAAAAGGCATTTCCCAGAACTGCATATTGATTGAATTCTTCCAAATGTTTTCTTTTAGCTAGATCTCGTAATTTAGGATACTGATTTCGTGTTCTTTTCATATTTGGTTTTGTTATCTGTCATCCATCATCAGAGTCAGATTCACTATCAATGATTATAGAATTTAAGTCATTATTAGGTAACTGGTCTTGCGATAAGCTTGATTTGTTTTTATTTGTTATTCCTTGTACCTAATTTGATTCATTCGTGTTCATATTGAAAACATTAGTAAGGTATTATGAAATAACTAGATCAAAATAATAATAATAATATAGGTTGCTAGGGTTATGTTTACCCTAGCAACAACAAGCTTTTGAATATTAATACTATTAATAATAAAAATACACAATTCCTTATTTATACACATTTACCAGTCTTAAACAATATTAACCCTTAAATTCGTAACGTATTCTATAAGATACATGAATTGATTTAATTAATTTAATATTTTAAATAAATCAGAATAAAACAAACAAAAAGAAACCACTTAAATATGTGTCTTATCATTAAAGCTAGGATTTGTATGTAATTACATATTCTTTCTCTTTGCTCATACGCAGCTAAAAATTATAAATGTCCACGAATTAGGAACTTTCTTATCAAATATCAAAAGTTATCATTACATATTTTACATATTTCATCATAATTACATATTTTTACATATTTTAATATTTTTTATGTAAAACTACATATTCTGTCCGTTAATTTAAAATAATGTTTTTTTTTTCCATAAGCGGAATAAAATTTTAAACTATCTGTATGACAGTATTTTATTCACACTAGAAACTCAGGTACATGTACACTGAAACAAATTTTGCAAGCTATCCAAAAGCTACAAAAAAGAGGTCAAGGAAGAATTCCATTCAATTATTGACACCATAAATGTAGCTATACAAAGACACTGTGACTTGGGTAGGATACCACATTGAAGATCTCTTTAAAATACCACAGAACCATCTGTTTTATGAATGAAATAGTAGAAACATGACAATAGTTTCTCACTCACCATGTGTTAACAATTGTGTATCCTTCCCTCATCTCTGCTCTTCAGTCCCTTGGAATAGAATACAACCTGTTTTAAAAATGTTTGTTTCGTTGTAATATGAGTATAAAAAATTATAATTTTGTACTGTATTTATAAAATTGTTTGTTGATGCAATAGAGATTGAGTCCATGTAGAAAAAACTTAAAAAAAATAGCACAGGAGTAATTGTCATTGTCTCTCACCCATCGAATCCAGGATCGATTCAAGTTAATTTTCTGGATAGGGTTTTATCTGCGTCCCTCCCAATTCTAATATAAATATCAGGTAATTTAGGCCACTTGCATTTGCTATCCCACTCATCTAAACACATTCTTTTCGTTTACTGATATCGCCATAACAAATTATCATAAAATAAAAACAAGAGGTAATCAACATTTCATAAAATTGAAATTATGCACTATAATTTGTTGTTAAGATACAATGAGATATTCTAAATATTATCATATCAGGCTTAACATATATTTTATTTATTTAATTAATTAGATTTTACACCATAGCTGTTTGATCTCTAACAAGTACTGAAAGTTGTGAAACTTCTTAAACTTCTTATACATCCATTCAAACATTTCCGTCCTTTTCTGTTTCTACCTCTTTTCCCCTCTGATAATAAAAAGTAACATTGCGATGCTTTCTATTTTTCTTCCACAAGACTTTTAGTTTGTGTCTTCATCAGTATTATTTTGACTGTCACAGTGTTTCATTGAATTTCGTGTGATGGCTCCTGTAGCATCAAAATTATCGTCTAAGTTAAAATCGTGGGTTAAAATAGATGATTCGTTCACTACTGATGGAGATGTGGTTCTGTGCCAGGCTTGTAATAACCAGATAGGTTGTTCAATGAAATCTCAACTTGAACAACATGTTCGCAGTGCTCTGCATGCTAAAAACAAAGGACTACAAACATCTAAAAAGCAAGTGCTTCTATCTCTATCTCAAATGCAACAGTCTTCAAATGTAAGGAGTGAATTCTTCCATGACATGTGTAATGCTATGGTTGCCGCAAATATTCCTTGGTACAAACTCCAGGTACCTAAATATCGTGCATTTTTAGAGAAGTATTGTGGGAGGCAGATTCCTAACGATTCTACGCTCCGAAAAAAACTACATGCATTTGTGTTACGATGAAGCAATGACATATGTGCGATGTGATATAGGCAACAACTATATATGGATTGCTGTCGATGAAACAACGGATGTAAAAGGTCGCTATATTGCCAATCTTGTGATTGGTAAGCTGGATGGAAAAGAATCCCCCACACCTTTCCTGATTTCTTCGAAAACGTTGGAGCATGCAAATCATGCAACAGTGGCTCGTTTTGTGAACGATGGACTTAAAAAGTGTTCAAGAAGATAAAGTCTTTGTCCTTTATTCTGATGCTGCGGCGTACATGCTAAAGGCGGGAACTGCTCTACGTGTGTTTTACCGAAATATGATCCATTTCATCTGTCTCGCATATGGACTGCAACGTGTTGCCGAAGAAGTGCGAAGTAACTATCCACAAATCAATAGCATTATTTCAAACACCAAGAAAGTGTTTGTTAAGGCCCCCCAACGTGTGTTGCACTATAGAGAACAATTACCAAATGTGAAATTGCCCCCTGAACCTGTCCTCACTAGATGGGGATGTGGATTGAGGCTGCCTGCTTTTATAGTGACTATTTTAAAGAAGTGAAGTCTGTAATAGACTCGTTTCCAAGTAAATCAGCAGTTTCTCTCAGAGAGGCTCAAAGTGCCTTCAGTGATTCCAAATACAGTGCCAATTGACATATGTTAAAAGCAATTTTGGATTAATTTCTGACAGTATTGTAAAATTAGAAACTTGTGGCATGACTTTTAAGGAATCACTGGACATTGTGGAGGACGTTAAATCTAAGTTAAGTGTTGTTCAAGGAAACGTTGGAATAAACATAATGAAGAAATTTGAATCTGTTATGGAAAAAAACACTGGCTTCTCGACATTGACTACAGTGTGTAAGATCCTCAACAGGGAAGAAGAGAATCCTCCAGATGACATCTCTCCTGAAAAATTCAATCTGCTTAAATTTGCACCAGCAACTTCCTGTGATGTGGAAAGAACATTTTCTGCTTATAAAAACAATCTCTCTGACCGATGACACTCCATGACAATGGAAAACTTGGAGATGTGTCTCATAGTTCATTGCAAATTAAAGTGAAGTAAGTAGATAGTTTCTGTATTCGCTGTAGGGGCTAAAGATTGGTTAAAGAGTGACTACGAAAACGTTGTATAATTATAATATAACTAAAAATACATTTTGTAACGTGATTTTTTTTTATTTAGCCATTTTATTAATTGTTGCATTTTCAAAAAATAAATAAATTTAATACATTTGATTTATTATATCAACATGTTTAATTAATAATTGTCCCACACTTTACTTTTTATTAATAAAATCAGGAATCAAGTAACTTAATATTTGGTATAAATTTACATAAAACTTAAATTTTAATGTATTTAAAATTACATATTTTAAGAATTTTTTATGTAATATTACATATTTCACCAAATATTATTACATAAATATGTACATATTTTGCATGTTAATATTACATAAAAATCCTAGCTCTACTTATCATACAATATACCTAATAACACTTATACAAGATTCCATTTTCACTGCGCTCCGCCACATTTAAATAACTGATCTAAAATCAAACTCAAATTAAATAATCAAACCATCTATGTATAGAAAAATTCAAACAAAATGAAATTATCAACCATATAAAAGAACAATTTTAAACTTAATAAACATAGAAGAAACCATCTATGAATAGAGCAATTCAACAAAACCATATAAAGAACAATTTTAAACTTAATAAACAGAAAAGAAACCGTCTGCAAATTGCCATCAAATTGGAAAACGAAAGATAACACAATAGCACTGTTATAAAGTATGTTGGATCTCTATGTACCCTCAGACATGCACTAATTCAAACCACTTTTATCACAATATCTAAAGCTGTGGAGGGTGCGTCTTGCTTCGTCAACTGTCTTCCTTAGGCTTTACACATCAAACGCTTAAAAACAAGGAACAACGATTTTAAAGTCTCTAAGCGTCTGAATGGAGGCTTTGTTAATGTCTGACCACAGATTTTTGCTTCTTGATCTGCGGCTAATTACGATCGGCATTTGGTTATCGCTCAATAATTACGACGAAAATATATCAAAGGGCTAAAGAGGACACATAAGCCCCTATAATAGCCGGAAGTTGCAGGCCATGGACCAGTGGGCACGCAGGAATCTCATTGTACACTTGGCCGATTCGGGGAAGGGCGTATATATTGGAAGAGTTGCCCTGTACTTCCAATACGTAATTGTGAGTGTGTGTTTTGCCAATTTAAGGGTTAATGAACCATAGAAACACTATTTTCAGATTAATAACTTCTTACAATTATTATTTCGTTAAATATTTGCTTATTGCCACAAACACGGACTCGAACATACAGTGAATGGAGAAAATTTCATAACAATAGTTAGAAGATTGTTATGGGAAATCAAACGTAATAAAAAACAGTTAAATCTCGCACGACATGTGGCACGAACGGGGAATGAAAGAGATACATTGAAACTTATTGTAAGAATACCTGAGGGAATGAGCACAGTAGGTAGTTCAAGATTTAGGTGGGAGTATAACATTAAACATGATTTGATGGAGGTGAATTATACGAGGATGATTGAAACCAATTAGCTCATGATAGCGCGGCTTCCAGGTTCGATAATCTCGGCGAGCTTGGTTACTATTATTGTTCATATAGAAAAAATAGAATCATCAGTGTATATCTTAAAACGATTCTATTTGAAAGGAAAGATCTGAACTCCTTTCCTTTGAGACTGAAAAATGTACAAGAGATATTTATCGTAAGAAATAAAATACCTTGAATACGAGGAATAAAATGTGAGTCGAATCTCCGGAGGATGTTTTCTAACACTGGAACAAATTTAAACCGGACTGAATGATTCAGGTAACATTAAGCAACTTCCTTTCCACCAAGAGTTCCTGCTGCACCCCGCTAGCGGAGTTCCCATTGTCATGTTTGTAACTTACATTGGTTGAACAGGGAGTCTCGGGTTTTAACATTTTTTTTTCTTTTATCAATTGACGTATTATAATTAAGTAGTGTAAGTCAGTCACAGCAGTAAATTATGGTAACTATAAAACTATTATACAAATACAATTCAAGGTTTTACAGCGAGTGTAAACAACGATCTTATAATAAAACATTTTATATTATAAAAGTCTAAATAGTATAGACAAACCAAAACATAATTAGTTCAAAAAAGTCTAAAAATATAGACAATGGAAAACAAAATTAGGTCAAAATACACTTTTTATTACTAAAAGTCTAAAAAATATGAAATCAGAAAGATATAATTATTTATATTCAGGATTGTTTCTGTAATAACACAGGTATCCTCAACTAAAAATATTAAATTTTATCTTCCACACTTCCCGATCTTGATAATTAGTGCAAAAAAAATTTTTTTAATATTTTTCATGGTACGTTTAACAATAATATACAAAAAATAGTACACTGTCATGCTATATGCGTCATGAATATAAACTAATAATAGTTTAGCCATTATCCTATGAGTTAGAAATGAATGTACAGTGCCATCTGCCTTCCTTTATAAAGATTTCATAGCGTAACCAGTACCAATCAAGCAGAGCAACCGTGTTGTCCTTCGCCATGGCGTAGTCGGTAGAGTCCCTACCTTCCACTCCGGCGACCCGGGTTCGATTCCCGGCGGGGTAGGGGTTTTTAAATCTCCACCTTGGGTCTGGGTGTTGTCCTGTCTTGTGTTTGTATGTGTGAATAAGATAAAAAGGTTAATAAAGGTGATAGAACAGAAAAGTAGGAACAGTGTAAACGAAAGAAAACGAGAAAGAAAGAAAGAAATTAAAAGAAAAAGTACAGTTGTAGAAAATACACAAAACAGTTAAACGGCTCCGCAAAGAAAAAAACAACAGGAAAATAACCTAAAATGTCCTTTCATAATAAATGCAACATTAATATCACACATATCGAAAACGATTACAAAATTCATAATTTCCTAAGAGAAAAAAATTTACCGAAGGAATTACTTTCTTAATTGAAGACAATTAATGAAATTAATTAAATTACCAATTGTAGATAGATCACTTACAAGCTCTTTGTACATTAATTTATTAACTGCTATGGTCCTCACTGAAGACCACCACCTTTCTATTAATGATTATTTAATAATTATTCTACTAAAAATTGTATTGAGATCCATTCACTTATAAACTGCATATTGAACTGAAATAGTACATATCAAATTTTTTAGAAAGTTAAATTTAAAAAATTGAATATACGGGGTATACAAATTATAAAATTAGGTAAGATTCAACGTGGACATCCCTTTTGCAATGTTGCTATACCACACAATACTATATTATAATTGAAGCATAACTGGATAAGGTAATACGCTAGAAGCCGGATGATCGGGGTTCGATTTTCGGTCAGACCATAGACATTTTTTTCTTAAAAGGGGAATTATTCTTGTAGTTGCCCCCTGGTCTGGAATTGACTTTCAGGTACCCCAACCTAAGAAATGGATTACGATTCCGCCCATTCCAGGGGAGAAATGCCAGAAATGTCAATGCAAAAAAGGCAAGAGTTTCCATTTTTAATTCTGCAAAGATCTAATATTGACAGTCCTTTCGGTGCACGATTATTTACTTCTATTAAGTAAGTAATATTATTTCTGCACTTACAACAGGATCAATAGCCTATGCTACTTAAATAAATATATTCACTAAATTAAAAAAAAAAATACATAAACTCTTAAACCAATACAGCCCGTTCTAATTTTTGCCGGAGAGATTTTCTTGGAAAATTAGAAATTATTTTGCTTTCATAGGGATAATTACAATTGATTAATTATTTGGCAACACTGGTCGTCAATCGTATTCAGGTAATCATTATATGATTTTGGGAGATGAGTAATTTTCTGTATGGGAAAAATACAGTTATGTATATTATTACCAGAAGTAGCACAGAGCTGAATCTGCGAAGTATTGTCCAAATAATTGATTGTATAAAGCAGAAGTATTAGTGTAAACAAAGATTAAGAAAGAAACTTCAGGCTACTGAGATCATGTTCCAAGATCTAAGAAAACAATATTTAGTAAAAATATCAAACATACAAATCTACAAACAAAAAACTGGTTTCCATCACGCGGTCTCGGCCTGCCCTCATATACGTCAATTGGGTGCAGCGCGAGCGCCCCAGTGCTGTTTGCGAACCTTCTAGAAGGAGAAGCTTCGAGAAACTGAAAATTCGCTGCGGGCGCACCAGCGATGCAGCCCGCGAACTTTCAGAAAAGCGTTATTTCAATAAATATTTATTGAAACACATCACATATTTGGGATAACACAAATATGGCCAATGGAAATCTTAAAATTGGTTCCACTAGGGAAGAAGAGATTGGAACGACCTAAACCACAGTTGGAAGAATGATATCTAGGAAGCCATGAAATAAGGGAACTAGAAGACAAGTAGACAGAATTGAAATGGAAATTGGGAACACAGAAAAATGCGAGTTGCAACAGTATGTTTAATAATAATAATAATAATAATAATATAATAATAATAATAAGAATAATAATAAATATTAATATATTAATTATTTAAATATTAATATGGTTATTTTATCATTAAGTAATACTATAAACAATTACTTAATAATTCTGGTCCGGATATACACCGTGTTCCAAAATGATGAACGGGGTTTTTAACTAGTTGGTATAGCTTTACAAACGAAACTGGATGCGTAATAATTTGGTATACTGAAAGAAAAAACTGTTGAAAGTGCCATAACCTGAATTGCAATAATTTGTGTTCTTGTCATTTTTTACGTCACAGCGTAAATAAATTTGTGAAAATGGCGACTCTTGTACAGAAGTCATTCTATGTGTTGCAATTTGTTCCATTGGTGCATTGCAGCGATCTTTCCGATGTCAATTTGGAATTGATCCTCCAACAGATAAGGGTATCCGTCGATGGTATAGACAGTTAGATACAACTCATTTTCTTAATGATGTGCGACAGTGATTGAACGATAATGGATAGGAACGCGCCGGTCCGGATGACATGCTTTATTCTCAATGGTCTCCACGGTCTCCAGATCTCACACCTTGTGATTTCTTCCTCTGGGTGTATGAGAAAGGACCATGTGTTCGTAACACCACTTCCAGACTTGAGAAGAAGAATTGTTGTTACTGTTGAATCCATTACTCCAAATATGCTGAACAAGATTTGGGAGAAATTCGACTATCGGCTAGATGTATGCAGTGTAACGAAAGGTGCTCACATCGAACACTTATAAACTATGTTTATGAAAACTCGAAGAGTTTCTCTTTAATCCCATGTAACTTTTGTTCTTATATATATCATGTAAGAGAAATTAAATAACTTTGAAACCCCGTCCATCATTTAGGAACACCCTGTATTATAGGCCTGTATTTCATCAACATCACTCCAGGGATTAGGCAATTGCCCGTTCCGACTTCATAATGCATCAGCCCAACGTCTTCTAGGTCTTCCAACATCACGTCTTCCTCTTGCTTGATAATTTCTTGCTAACAATGGATATCTCTCCTTACTCATTCCATCCATGTGATCAATCCATTTCTGTCTGTAATTAGTGACTTTATCCAATAAAGGTTGTACTTTCAATTCTTCTCTTATATCCTCATTTCTTATTCTATCAAGTCTTGTACATCCTTTTACTTGTCTTCTGTTTTTTCACTGGAGCAAGTTTCACATCCATAACTATATTGTGGGAACCGCCATGAAATTATACATTTTTATCTTGGTTTCTTTTCTAATTTTATTTTTGAATGTTCTCTGTATTGTTCCACACACCGTCTGAAATTTATTTATTTTGGAGTCAATATCTCTTTCCACATTGTAGCCAACATCACAGCCCAAATATTTGAAACTAGACACCTGTTCTATACTTTGATTTTCTAAAATAATTTTGGATCTCAATGGATCTCTTCCTCTAAAAGCCATGGTCTTCGTGTTTCCTTACAGAAATCTTTAGATCGTATAATTTACATATTTCATTTAATGCATGCATTGATTTCTGTAAGTCGTTTTCATTTTTCTGTATTATGATTACATCGTCAGCAAATAGAAGATTATTTATGCACACTTTATTATCCATTCTTATTCCTGGATTCACTAAAACGTTCCATTTATTTAAAATATCGTCTATATATATTAAACAAAGTGGGTGATAAACTACATCCTTGTCGTAATCCAGTATTTGTTTTATTGTATCTGTTCTTTTGAATCCCGTATCTATAATTATATTTGTGTCTTCATATAAGTTTCTTTATTGTTTCAAACAAGGCACAGCGGGGTATCCTTTCATTCGTAATATTTCCCATAATTTTTGTCTGTTTAATCGATCGAAGGCCTTATCCAAATCTATAAATCCTATGTGAGTTTCTAAGTTATGTTCTCTTCTCTTTTCTATGAGTTGTTTCAGTGTAAAGACATTGTCCATACATGACCTTCCCTTTCTGAATCCACTTTGATTTTCATTTATTATTACTTCTGTTATGTTTCTCAATCTATTAATTATTACTTCCGTATATATCTTGTAGCCAGTATTCATTAAGCTAATCCCTCTGTAATTCACGCAATTTCTCCGGTCTCCCTCTTTTGAATATATTCTTCACAATTGCTGTTTTCCAAGTGGTTGGAATCCCATAGGTCTGCCAACATATATTAATTAGATGAAGTATTCGTAGTTTACACAATATTCCACTATATTTGACTAACTCCATATTTATATTATCTAATCCTGTTGCTTTCCTATTCTTAGCAGTTTTCAAAGCCATTTCTAATTCATTTATGTCTATTACATCAATATTTTCCACTTTATTTCTTCCTCATTGTTCTCTTTTCCTTCAATTTCCTCCTTTTTCCAAAGTTTTTTCATAATGTTGGATCCATTCTTTTTCTGGGGATTATATTGAATCTGGCAGAATCTTTCTCAGTCTGATTTACATGTTTCACTAATTTATAACCTATTTCTTGTCTTCCATACATATCATGTTCTACTGAGCTTATAAATTTATCCCATGACTCCTGATGGGCTTTTCTTATAATGCTTTTTAGCAATTCTCCTTTTCATTTTATATTATTCATAAGATTCTTCTGTTTTCAGTCGTAAGTATGTATGATATGCTTTTTGTTGTTCATTCACTGCATTTTGTATATTCGCATTCCAAGTTCTCAAGCACTTCCTATTTCTTAGACTATTTTTCTTTCCTAATATCTCATTTGCTGTTTTATGTATTACATTTGATATATTTCCCCATTCAATATTTATATCTTCTGACGTCGCTATCTCTGATAATATTTATTCATTCTGCTTGTCTAATACTTTGATCTTGTAATAAATATACTTTATATACTTCTTCTTGGTTTCTTTTGTTCTTTATGTTATTTTCCGCCATTTAGCTATTATGTTTATTTTACTTATCACGAGATAGTGATCAGAGTATATACCGCTGCCTCTAGGATACTCTCACATCTTTTACCAAGGCTCCTAGCTTGTTGTTTACGATTAAATAGTCAATTATTGATCTTGCGTTATATCCACTTCTTGTATATTTATGTATGTCCTTTTTCCGGAAAATAGGTATTCATTATTTTAAATGATTATAGGTTAAAACTGTCTCAGATCCTGTCCATTATAATTTATTGCTATTTCTCCATTATTTCCTATTACATTAGGTATAGGAAACATTGCTACTCTGGCATTTAAGTCTCCACTTATTATTAAATGATGATCTTTGGCCTGTATTTAAACATGCTATGTTCCACAAAAATGTGCCTATCACAAGAGAGAACTATCACAATTGCACGCCGAAACCTACCTTCAAAGTTCTTGTAGAGAATCGTTGTGATGTACAAGGCTGCGTCCAAAAATACTCGAAAATCCTCATTACCTGCCGTCCCGCCTTATTTTGCAACCGCTCTTACTCATACAGGGAGTCTATCTGCTCGGTACAGTGGGTTGACATTGCTGGATTCTTGCTTCGATTTTCTCTGTCTTACAGTTTAAAACGTTAGCTATTATTTTAGATATGGCCTTGGTACACCACAATCTTCTCTGGGAGAAATATCAATGTGTCAGTTTAGCAGAGTGATATGTGTCTGGCTCACCAGTATATTTCACGTGGAGCAAGGCGTTCTTTTGTTGGAGTTACTTAACCAATCAATACTTCTAAAATTCGTTGTAACCATAATTGAGGTTATGTAGTAAAATGCATTTAAAATATTAATATAAGTACCTGATACATATCAGTCTTCCTCATTAATTATATACTAGATATTTATATTAAAATTAAAATGTAAAATTATGAAATATTTACCTAAAAAGGTCCTCCTGAACTTTATTGGTTATTTATCTGTAGCGCTTTAGGGATTAGTCCCAACAATCATGAGGATTCAAAAACTGGTGTTTCATTGAAGAGTCTGTACGTATATATACTTAACCAAACTATATATATACTTATATCACTTAAACCATCTATTCTGATATTACTTAACCGAGATGCAAGGAGGTTAACTACCTCGCCTACAATATATAATGTTTTACTAGAATAGAATAAAATACATTAGTTAGCCTGTGCGAGCTTCCTTTTCCCACTCACCAGGACAAACATATTTACATTTAAATACAAAAAAATACAATAACGTACATACTAAACAGTTAATTATCTGGTCAAACTGAACAGTAATGAAAATAATTCTAATAATACAATAAAATTAAATACAATTAAAATTAAACTAATGGAATAATGTATACTCAAAGGAATAACAGGCCGAATCTAATATATATAAAAAGAAAAGAAATATATACAACAAATAAAGTAATAACCTCTAATGAATTAATATATCACTTATATATAGTAAAACTTGTTGAAAGCGGAATCGCATGGGACCAATTTTTTTGTCCACGTTAGACAACATTCCGCATTATAAAAAAAACGAAAAAAATTAACCAATCTTAGTTATATAGTACCGTATATGCCTTTTTATGTACCTTGAATAATTGTAGTCCCGCTGCCGTTGTGAAGTGAAGTTAGTATGTACAAAGACTTCGATGGTAACGCGCGAAAAAACAGTCCCGTTTCGCCAGGGTTAATCTCTTAGGCTCGTATCCTGAAATTAAAGTATGCAGTTTCGGTTACAAATCACTAACTCTACTTTCGTCCACATCTTTTGATTCCCTGAAAATGTCATTCCACACTACATTGGTCGTCTTTTAAACTGTCCACAACCAACCTGAAGATGCCTTGACATGTTTATTCCCTGGGGATATAGCAACAGCTAGAGCTTGACTTTGGAGCATCGGTCCGGAAATTGGAGATTTTTCACCATGGGACACCTCGTTGAATTTTTATTTTTCTGCTCTTCATTTGACCATTTCCATGCTTCCATTCATCCGTTATTTTCCTTGTGTTTTAAAATCTGACAAACTTGGTTTTTCCACATTTAAATTTGTCATTATTTCCGGTACTGAGGGTTTGTTTTTCTCTATCTTCAATCACTTTCATTTTTTTTTCGTTTAATGACAATGATACATATGATTAGCCATCTTATTCCGTAAATTCAGAACGCTGCCTGTTAGAGATACGTACACAATCGGTCTCAGATCTTAAACTAATTTAAGATTTTATACCGTACTGGTTATTGTAAGACAGATGTCACACGCAGATATTTGTTAAAATGAACCTGTATTTCGCAAAATGGGTGTGCAGTGAGGCCGATAGAACTTCAGATACAGGTAGAAATTCTACTTCATCACCCGGCGCGGGCGGCAGGACTCATCACTTATTGTTAGTTCGCATAATGGGAATTCAATGAAGTGGAAACTACATATTACTTTCTCTCTCTATTTTTCCGCCTTATAAAACATTTTCATGAATTGTGTTTCCGCGTTGGACAGATTCCGTTTTATACATAATAAATACATGTAAAATACTATTGTTTTGCCGGGACCAATAAATTTGTTCACATTGGACAGATTTCCGCATTATTCACGTTCCGGAATTAAACAAGTTTTACTGTATAAGATATTAGGTAAATATATTGACAAATCTTAATACAATTTTTATTAAACAACGAAAGAAAAAAACAAATGATTAATAGTTAAAAAAGCGTAATATTAGTGAGGTTTTTGTTAATAATTTTATTTTCACTTTAACTAATAGGCGACTAGGGCATTTTCTCAGGGGCTCTAGTTTAACCCCGATAGTCTTCAAATTAGGAGCAATAGTTTTAAGTTCATTCCGAAGATTTGTCACTTGGATATTCCATACTAAAAATTCTATGAACCTCGGCCAGGTTTGAATAACTGTCAGAGCGCAATAAAATGACGTAACACAAAACTGTTATAATTATAAAAAAAATAAACATTTTTTTTTTAATTTTAATTTTTTATATTAATTATTTTCGCTGAGAGTAATTAATATTATAATTACAAAAAAAATAAACGTTATCTCAGTCAAAACATAAATTTATTGTGTCACGTTTCAAATCTCCTGTTGTGAGATAATTTTCAAGACAAGGTGTTTATCTTGACTATTTAACTCATGCCCCAAATGGGAGTCAATGACCAATCACGTTTCAATGATTTTCTGTTTTACAACCAATCAGAGTCGTGTTTCACCAAATATTTATCAGTGTTTAATTACCATATTAAAGAAAGCTCCTCCTTACATATTGCGTTCCTTTGGCAATAAATATATTGATCGGTTGCCATGATAAACAAAAGAAGCAGTAGAAGCGTACCTATCGTTTCTCATTTGGTAAACATCGCCGTTTACATTAATATATAAATATTTTAAAAATAACTATAGTTAAATAATGATTTGTGAAGTAAACAGCTTAATTTTATTCGTTTAAATAGTCCTAACAAATGCCACTCTTGATTTCCAAATTCTCTAGATAAATTCACTCCTCACTTCGGGAGTCGTGAATTTATCGATAATTTGGAAATCACTCGTGCATTACTTATGAAATGATCTCACAACAGGAGATTGAAAAGTTGACACAGTAAATTTATGTTTTGACTGAGATAACGTTTATTTTTTTTAATATATTTTTTGTAATTACAATATTTAATTACTCTCAGTGAAAAATAATTTTAAAAAAGACAAAAATATGTGTATATATAAAAAATGTGTAAATCAACATAATAAAATCTCTACATTTCAACTGAAGGGATGCGACCTATGTTGGTCTGATTTTGGAAACTTAATTCTGCGTCTTGTGCTGAGTCTTGCCGAGGCAATAAATCTACTAATTAAAGTGTGGATCGTTTTCATAATTAACCAGCAATTTCCTCGCAGACACGAGCTTTTCTTTCCTTTTCTGCCTCCATCACATCGCTGTGTGTTAATACTATTCAGAACAACGAGTCTTCTACTCCCACTGAATTCTGTCCTCTTCATCCGCATAATCTTCAAATTAAATGAAACCACAAAATAAAGCTCAACTTTTGAAAACCTCAATCGTATCGCATCTTTTATCTCGCGTTATCGCTATAAATATATACGGGTAATTTCAAAATGTTATTAAATCCACTTTGTATTTTCTATTCAGGTTTATCTTTACCAAAGTATTAAACCTTGCCATAAAAAATTAATTCATTGTGCTATCATGTGTGCAGTTTTAGCTAATTCCGAAAAAAAATTAAGCAATTCAGATTGTTTTCATGCATTTTTTAAATTACGGTCTTCACCGCTCCTATCTAGTAGATACCGAAAACGACCATGAGAAAAAAATATATAAGTATCCGTGTGTATGTGTGTGTATTCCGCGTCGTAACCAAGCGTTTAAGCATGATGCCTTGGTGCAGAACTACGGAATTTGCTCTGGTTTGAGTCCCCTTGGGAAAATAAATTTTGTCCATGGAACTTCGGCCAGTATGGGACTAGTGCCCATCCACCATCTTGAGAAACTTGAGTAACTAGGATAGTAACGACTCCAAGTTGAGAAAACCAGCTCTAATGGCTGGAGCACGCGACATGCTAACCTAATTCACTCCGTTAGTACCTATATGAGCGTCTACCTCAGTAATTATCAAATTTGGATGTGAGGCCAGCAGCCGGCTGTTGGGCTAAGTGCCGTCTAGGCCTGCTATAGAGTTTTGTGTGCGCGCGCGCGCGTGTGTGAGTCTGTTAACGCTCTAGCGACAAGCAATTGTTTATTTTCCAGAACCAAACTTGACACGTAGCCATCAATAAAAAAAGTAACGGTCGAGTTCGTTAACCAGCAAATCGTATCATCAGGAGTAGGAGTTGACCGGAAAACGAAAATTTAAAAATCACTCTAGTCGGAACAATTTTTTAATATATTTGTGCAGTGACCTACAAGCCTTTGAAATAAAACGAGGGAGTTATTCTCCAGAATTCAGCGAAATTCGACCATTACAAGTTGAGGTTTACCTGAAACCCAAAAATTAAAAAATCGCTCTAGCAGCCGCCATGTTTGCTCGTCGCAATGTATCCCTACTACATAATTGAATTGTCCTTTAAATAGGCAATATATGCTACATGATACATTGGTTCAATTTATTTAATTTTTTAATTAATGGAATAATGAATGAGAAGAAATTATTTGTATCAAATATACAATACGGTATATGCAATAGCTAATAGGTAATAAAAAATATATGGTTAAGGGTGGTTTGTTTTCACTAAAGTCCGACACATTGACATAAGAAAATGAGTTTCTGCAGTTTAACAGTTAACAAATGTGCATTCCTTAAACCAGCATAACTTGTACTTGCTGAGGAATTCCCTTACTTCAGCAGTTCTTGCATTACAGAATTATATTAATATGTATTTATTATCACTTAATTAAATATCTTACATTATTTTCCCTAGTCCAACCTCTGCCTTTGTAAGTACTTTTACATGCCCCACGCCACAAAGGCCTTACAGGTACAAGACCGATCGAGAGAGGATTTTAAACTCTGGACCACACATACATAGTGTTTAGATCGAACTAGGACAAGGAGGGCCTCCCTGGGTAAGTGATCCCTTCAATGCCAAGGCCACCTCCGGTACAGCACGAATACTTAAGATACATCATTCACTCTTACATTCATACTACACAGGTGAATATGATATGGATGATTGTGATGGTCAGATGATAATCGGAGATGATTTGTCTCTTAAAGTTTCGTGGAAGTTGTCTTACAGGCGAGGAAATACCATGAAAACTACCTTGCACAGGAAACTTGTCTCGATAGGAGTTCGAACACAAGGCAACGACGTTACAAGACCAGAGCGGTGTATAAATATCAAACATTTTGGCTCTAAAATATAATTGTATATTATAATGCGAGGTTGAGAAGTGGTTTTTACAGAAGCGAGGAAATAATTAAAAACCGAGCGACAGCGACGTTTTTAATTTCCGAGATTCTCTAAAACACTTCACAAACGTGAGTTGTACTTTATGATTTGCACAATGGTGTTTTGAAAATAATAAATATAAGTAAAATAATAACATCTTTGTTGGAAATATTTGCGTTCATTATAAACAACTGACTGACGTTAACATTCTGACCAATGTTTATACGCAAAATGCCGAAAATAATTTAGTTGAGACTACAACAGGCCGTGACACCAATCAGGCAAAATGTGGCGGCAAGTATAGATTATTTTTTCAATATTGTTTCAAATAATGTTCAGTTCATTTAAATTGTAGTTATTTGTTTCAATATAATGTATATTAACACTACTTTTGGATATATTTTTGTGTATATACATCGTATGTATAAATAAGAAAGTTTTCTTGAGTTTTCCGCGTCTTGGATTCAAGTGTCGGCCTCTGGCCACTGATTCCGACGTTTCGGCATGATCCCACATGCCATTATCAAGGAATTTTGGATTAGATTTAGATTTATTTAGCCTGGTGGAGTTAAGGCCATGTGGCCTTCTCTTCCACTCACCAGGACAAACATATATTACATCAGAATATAACAATCACAATTACCTCTAATATTCCATACTAAAAATAAAAATTTGATCAAAACGATAATATCTATTTTATAAACAACCTATAATGCAAACAAGTCATGTTAGTTAAAATTAAGACTAAAAACTAATAATAAAGTGGTATACAAGCAAGACATATTCAATTTGCCCTGTCTAGGAGTGGTTATAAAGAAAGACAACGAAAAATAATGAGATATAGAAGACACTAATTTTACGACGCATGTACAATATTTTAATAAAACAAAACAAATGAAAATATTTGTAATCTTAATATTATTGTGCATAGATAATTAAATTTATTAATTGCTTAAAAGATTACTATCAGTGATGGTGTATAAGTTAGTTTGTTATTAAATAATTCTTTATTTTGTTTTGAAGGATGTTATCGTTTGACAGTCTTCTGACATGGGTCGGAAGGGAATTCCATGTTTTGGTACGTGAGACCGTAATAGATAATGAATAATATACAGTGTGATGAGGAGGGATATAAAGGACAATGTGCTGATGGGATCGAGGGTCAAGATTTATGTGTGTCGGATAGTCTGATGATGGCGCGTGATAAATAATTAGGCGGATGATGTGTGAAGGCTTTTATAAGAGAAGGGATAGGGATATGGGACAGTTTCTACGATCTCTTCAGACAAAGCCACGATAATTGTTCCAGGGACGGTTGTTGTTGAAGAGATGAAAAAAATTTGCGAATATAACAAATAAACGATGACGCAAAGAATTATTAAAACGTTGAAGTCTGTTGACTGTAAAATAATATTTAAGTCTGTTAAAAAGCGTGTCAACAATTAATCAAAATGGGGCATTGACAAGGTGTTTACTACATTTTTTTTGTTTTTCACCTTAAGAGCGAATGGCAGACAATTTCTTACGCGATTTTAGTATACATAAAGGGCAGTGGGTATTACTTACTTCGCGACCTAGGTAGGTAATTTGTAATATTACAGTATATTTATTTTGTTATTTATAGGTTGGGCAACCCGAAATTTAAGAAATTGAACTTTCAGTCATGGTCGCCTTTCGTGTAATTTCGACAGAACTGACTATCGTGCAAAAACTAAATGTATTATGCCCTCTCAGTGTTGTTTTTTTTTAATATACATAATACGTGTCCATAATATGTGTATCAGATTCATATTTAATGTTCGAAGATACGATCACATTTCTCCATTATTCCACGAATTGTCATGGCTACATCTAAAAGAGAGAAGAAAATCGCACTGTCAAATTCTCTTATTAAAGATCCTACATACCTCGATTCCCAATTATTTATCATCCCGTTCCAGTATCTATCCTCAAACCATAACTTAATCACAAGATCACAACATAGTCTCTTGCTTAATATACCGCAACATAGGACATCACATCACTCCATGTCATATACCATCTTCCACTTCTCGCAACTGGAATTCCGTACCACAAGAAATAAGGGGCTTGCCGGACATTGGCATCTTTTAAAAGAAAATCTAAATTTATATTTGCTCTAAACTCGACTTCATTATAATCCAGTGTAAGGTATATATATTAATTGGTGTTTCTCGTATAATGTATCATATTTATATTATAATAATAATAATAATAATAAATATAATAATAATAATAATAATTATTATTATTATTATTATTATCGTATCATTATTGTTATTACCCTATAAAATGTTGTTTGTACATGAAATTTACATTGCTACAATCATTGTATCTTTAACTGTTTATAATTAGTATAGTGTATATATATATATATATATATATATATAAATATAATTTGTCAAATATTTATTTGTATTTGTGCTGGTTGGGTGGAAGAGAGGGCCGTATGACCTTAACTCTGCCAGAATAAATAAAGTATTATTATTATTATTATTATTATTATTATTATTATGTTACCATTCAACTATATATTTTTCTTGCTTAGTTTAACTTCTCATCTTTGCAGGTACTTTTACTTGTACCATGACACTCGGGCCTTAAACCTGTCAAGAGAGGATCTTAAACTCTCGATCACATGCATATACCTTTCACCGTCCAAGGACATGCTTATTGTGACGACCACCCCCGAGATAGTAGAAATATTAATGTTAGGGCCCATAATTCACATAGCCTATATATTTATACGTCCACCGCTGTGGGTCTCGAGGTAGCGTGTTGCCTTGTCACGCAGCGGGCCCGGATTCGATCTCCGGTCGCGGCAGTTTTTCTAGGTGAGGTTTTTCCTCGCCTGTAAGACAAATGTCAGGAAAACGTTAAGGCCAAAACGATCCCGCAATCATATTTGAGATCATCATCATCATCTCTTATCATCATATCTCATCATCATCATCCTTCACCGGTGTGGAAAGCAACAGGAAGCTACCACATCTACAATTCCCTAGTAACGCTGCAAGCATAACATGAAACTGTTATGATTGGCAGTGAAGAACCTGCCTTCGGGCAGAATTACTACGGATGGATACATTTATACACGTAAAGGCGAATAGGCCTGTGTCGGGGTCGTTACAAATGTCTCTGAGAATGACCTCCTAATTCCTGTAGTAGAATCAATATTATATTGGCTAAGTGTGTGTGAATCAATATATCTTGGCTATGTGTGTGTGTGTGTGTGGTCCACCGCTGTTTTTATGTATCATAATCCATACTAACAAAATTCATTGTTAAAACCGTTGAGGTGGAGAGTCATAAAATAAAATAAGTTAAAATATACCTTCTTAGGTCAATAGAAGACACCCTTACAATAGTACACAAAGAGAGAAATCCAACTAAAATCAACCTATTGGAAGACCTGGAAATTTTCAAGGAAATAGACAACAAGCTTTTAATAAATGAAAGCACTCCCAGACTAAACAACCCACTATACGATATCGTCAGGAAGAAGCTTTAGTCACGACAAAGCCACATTAGGACCAGCAGCATCAACCATCGTACTGGATGTTGTAGCGAAGAGTGACCTGCTGAAGATGGAACGGATGTTCTGAAAGGCCTACAGGCATAAAGATTACATATTTTATAAGTTGAGGACGACGGATTTTACCCTAAGAAGGTATATTTTAACTTATTATATTTTATATATCATAATGTTGTTCCACCTCACGACGCACCAGGCCGGCCCGGGATCGATTCCCATTCGGAATAGGTTCTCTAAGCGAGTTATTATCTTTGGTTTCCCTATAAGGAGTTTCCATGCGCCTTTCGTTCCTCATTCTTGCCACATTACCTGCCCATTGTAGTTTAGGGACCTTAACTGTTCTTTTACATCTGCTTTCCGATAAAGATCATATAGCTCATTGTCATACAGTTTTCTCCATTCATCCGTATATTGGTCTCTCTCCTTGTTAAAAAAAAATTCTCTTAACTTTATTCTCAAATACTTGTAATATTTTCTTCTTCCTTAAAGTAAGAGTTCATGTTTCGCATACATGTAACTGGAAGAACAATCACTTTGTATACATTTTAATGAAAGTTGTTCAATATTTTAACTAAAATTATTTTTATAAGTAGGCCTAATGCCACGAGTGATTTATCTAGAGAATTTGGAAATCAAGAGTGGCATTTTTAGGACTATTTAAGAAATAAAATTTAGCTGATTACTCACAAATCAATATTTAAATATAGTTATTTTAAAAGATTTATATTCGAGGGTTCAAGTTCCGGTGGGATCAGGATTTTTAAACTGGCCCAAACCTTCTGACAGCTTTATGGTCCTGGGGTCGACTCAGCCTCTAACTAAAATGATTACCAGACGCATGTTCTGGGGGTAAAGGCGGCCGTCACGCAGGGCTGACAATCTGGCTGACATCAAGTGCCGATTGTCCAGAAAAAGTGGGAGCCTTAACCTCCCACTACCCCAAGGGCCTCCCGAGGCCTGTAGTGGGGACTACTTTACTTTACTTTATATATGTAGTTAATGGCGATGTTTGAAAACGAATGAGAAATATTGTTTCACTTGTTCATCACTGCAACCAGATCATATTATTTATTGCCAAAGGATCGCAATATTGTAAGAATGCACCCTAGTAGAGAAAAAATAAAGCACATCAAACTATATATTACCACGATAAGGTTACATCCGTGCACTATATATATTTATATACAATCAGGTAGCCACATGCAGTCACTGCAAAATAATGCTAACCTATTCAGAATGTTACCGTAAAAAGGAGGAGCTTGATTTTACAGTGATAAAATTAAAATCGAGATGAAAAACAACTGTGATTGGTTGTCAATAAAAAGTCATTGAAATGTGATTGGTCATTGTCTTCCATTTTTTTTTATTTGAACAAGTTTTTACAACCTGCGTTTTACCCTGTGGGTATATCGCAGGATATTTAGTTTACACTTTATATGGTTTTACAATTAATGGATTACAATTAATATGGTTTATTTCAGTGTCTGGAATATTTCATTTATGTACTTGATTGTTTGTGGTATTTTGATAACTTTTCTTAGCAGTATGTTTGGGTTCTTGATGTGCGCTGGTCTGTTCTTTTCAAATTTGGGGTATGAGTTAAATGGTCAGAATAATAAATTGTTCATTTCTGTTTTAGATATAATAGGCGCCTTAACTAATTAAAACTAAACATCAGGGTGCTACAGGGCTATAAATAAATTTCCCTAACTTCCGACTTCTGGCCTCACATTCACATGTATATTTACAGAAAATGGCAATCATTCGTCCAGTTTAAGGGTGACATGTGGTCAGCATGTTAGGTCCTCTAGCCGTTCTAACTCGTATTGTTAACCTGGATTCGGTTAGATTGACATCGATCGCAAACTGACAAATTCCGTGAGAAAATGTCTTCCCCTATCGGTACTCGAAACAATGCAAGCCCCATTAACTCTGCGCCAAAATATGATGCTCTCAACTACTCGACTATCAGTGCGGTAAATATTTTTGGTTTCCTTACTGCGTGGCTAAAACAGGAGATTTTTTTTTTTCGAATTATGAGATACTGAATAAAATATTTGCAGAGGAAGTACGAAAACAGAAATAGTGTGCGGAAATGAGGCTAATCTTTCTCACACTTTGAAATAAAGCAGAGCCTCTGTTGTGACTTTTAACAGCTCCTTACATATAATTTAAAACAAAGCTTTTTACCTGTTTAAAAAAAGAGATTGATTTAAATGTAGTATTTATGGAATGTGAACTTGCACAAGGAACTTTAGACATCCAGATAAATGAAAACTGCAGTAATAATAAATGTAGACCCTACCTTCTAGCGAATTCCGAAGAAATATAGCTAAAATGCATTACAGACTCTCTTGACGTCCGAAATTTCTTTCAAAAAACGTTAAACTGAAAATATATAGAACTATTATTCCACCAGTTATATATATGGATGCGAAACATGGACTCTTATTACTTTAAGGGAGGAAAGGAGATTGCGAGTATTTGAGAATAAAGTTCTTAGGAAAATTTTGGACCAAAGAGAGATGAACAGACAGGTGAATGGAGAAGACTACCTAACAGTGAACTACATGGTCTTTATAGAAAGCTAGATATAATAAGAACAGTTAAGTCGTAGACTACGATGGGCAGGACATGTTTCGCGAATGGGAATGAAAGACGTGCATGGAAGCTTCATATAGGAAAACCAGAAGGAAAACGTCCAGTTGGTAGACTAATAATGAGGTGGGAGAATAACATTAACTATGATTTGAGGGAAGTAGATTATAAAGGGATGATTGGAAAACATTAGCACAGGATAGGGATTTATGGAGAGTTTATGTCCGCGCGTCCATGAAGCTATGGGTTCGATAGTGCCAGTGAGTTAGTCAGTTAGTTAGAGATTGTTCTCTATATATTAAAATACTACAAATTTTCATCTTTTCTACTCACTAGAGACAGAAAATGATCATGAAAAAACTTTATATATATATATGAGTGGGAGTCTGTCCGTCTTTCTGTCTGTCCTTTACGGACTAAGGAACTACTTGCCCGATTAGAATGGGGGTTTCACCATCATTTAGATTTTGTTTTCTGGAACAGTTAATGTATATAAAATATAATCGTACTTAGTATAGGCAGGAGCTAAAAATATGCATCGGTGCACCAAAAAAGGCGCTTTTTGGACACTTAAATGACTTACGCTGCCTAAACCATAACAAAAACATTAAAATTAATGTATACTCAATTGAATATCCCATAAAATTTACAAAAAAGTCCTTATCAGCGTATATCCATATTTTACGGATATCTCATATTAACCGTGTTTGTCCTTTAGTTCATTAATGCCAAGAAGATCGGTATTAATATATTCCCGGGCAACCGTAACAGCGCACGGCAGGAATTCTTTTTACGGGTATCTCACAATAAGTCAGCACGTTTGCTAACTGCACACGACCCGAATCTAACTCCTATTAGCAGTGAGTCCTGCTGCCGCCCACAAAATTCAAAGGTGGCAATTTAATCAACGGATAAACAATTCGTCATATTATTATTATTACTATTTATTATTATTATTGTTATTGTTATTATTAATATTATAGGGATTTATGGAGGATTTAACTTACAACGGATTGTAGGAAAATACTGTATTGTAGAGAAATTCGTATTAAAGAAGAGTTATAATAATAATAATAATAATAATAATAATAATAATAATAATAATCATCTTTTACCATTATCATACTATTATTAAAAAGTGAAAAAAGATATAACAAATAGTGTTTTTTCGCGATAGTTCGTTTTGTTATACTTACAGCAATAGCGACCATGATTGAAAGTTCAAGATCCTACACTTCGGGGTTGCCAACCTAAATAACTATACTACAATAAAAATAACTATACTGTAATATTACATGACAACTTCCTGGAAATCACCCGATGCGACAAGTGTCAAGATTTCGGTCACGTGAACTAAATACTGCTGCAAAACTAGCGATACCTGTGGCCACTGTGCAGAAACAGGACACAGAACTAGAGAATGTCCCAAGAAGTCAGAGAACCCCTAAATGCGCAGTCTGCAAAAGACTAGGAAAAAATGAGTATAGAAACAGCAACAGAAGAACAAGCCATAGCACTTCTCAACAACAAGAAACTACAGGAACCTGGACTCAAAACCGAACCAATTGGAACAAAAAAACTCAAATGATTATATATGACATTCCGACAGGTCTAACCGAAGAAAACGTTCTGGATAACATTATCCAGCAAAACTTCAACAATGAAGATTCCAAAAATTAAGAAACCAATCAAGACCCAAATTTAATAGGGGCAAGAAAAACCAAGAAGAATACTGGATATGTGAAGTGGACTTCAGACATAAGAAAAATTCTCAAACAAAAAGGACAACTTTTATGTTGATTTTGAATACTACGAATAGACGACTTCCTGGTAATCACCCGATGCTACAAGTGTTAAGGTTTCGGTCACGTGACTAAATACTGAAGCGCAACTAGCGACACGTGTGGCCACAGAACTGGAGAATGTCCCAAGAAGCAGAAACCCCTAAATGCGCAGTCTGCAAAATACTAGGGAAAAACAGCAACCATACAACCTGGGACAACAACTGTCCAGCAGAACTACACGAAGTCTGTCTACAAACAATAAGAACTGATTATGGATAAACAACCAACTCACAATTTGTGCAGGCACAAAATCTCGGCAGAGGGAGGCACGCTACAGACGAGCTGCGCCATTAAGCCTGACGAGGAAAATGTCGACGTACTACTCATACAAGAGCCATACGCAGTCCGGGGCAATTGTCCCAGTATTGGGAGTATCCGACATCGTACTTAAGGGCTCTAACGCAGAGGAAAAACCGTGTGCAGTGATAGGCCGTACTAAACAAGACCCTCTCTGTTCTTCACATTGAATACTTGTGCACACCACACTACGTTTATAGCAGAAATAGGCAACAACTGTGGGCAACTCACATTGGTATCCTGTTACATGCAGTACTTAATGCCTACCTAACAATTCACCAACGAACTAAGAACTGTATGCCAAACTCTCTCTGATCGAATGCTAGTAATCGTCGCAGACGCCAATGCCAAATCGCCACTTTGGGGCTCATTCAACACAGATCCAGTGGGGAGAACTAGAATACTTCCTAGCTAAATTAAAGCTAGAAGTCATCAAAGACAGCAACCAAGACCCTACGTACGTGCACGGAGATGGCAGATCATATATCGACATAACTCTAGCAAATTCTAGAGCAGCGAGGAGAATCGGAAACTAGAAAAATCTCAGTGATATAACCACCATCCAGCCATAGAGTACTAGAGTATAAACTGCTGCAAGAAAATCTCGCTAGAGAAGTCTCTAATTCCTACAACAAAATATGTACTACAAAGAGCAGACTGGGATACCTACAACAACCGCCTTGACACATTATCTTACCTCAACTCCAACAAAAGAAAATCGCAATGGCATTTTCCTACGTCATCATATACAACAATCAATAACACGAGCAGCAGAGTCTTCCATACCAGCACTACACACGCTAGGAAGACTGTCCCATGGTGGACCAATACACTAATAGACCTCAAGCGCATGGTATTATGCTGCACGAAGGGACTTTCACCGCGCACATGGAGAGGACAGACATCGGCTCCAAGATAGTTACAGACAAAATCCGCTGAATATATACCAATGCAATTAAAGCAAAACCACAAGAGAACGCTGGCGAAACTACGTGTCTGAACAAGCAAAAACCAAGCCAGTGGGGCCTTGCTTACAAATATCAAGTTCTCCCGATACAGGTCCTAACCGCAATAGCGACTCCCACAGGGCATGCCGACTCCTGGGAAGAATCAGCACAGCATCTGATGGCAACAATTATCCGTCAAGACGATCGAAACACAGATAACCAACATACATAGTAACATCCGAACAGAAATATAAATTGCACCCCACACTCCTCCCACCGATCAAATCGACCTAATAGACGTACAAATAGCACAGGACCAAATGAAAAACAAAAACGTCTCCCGGCATAGACAACATACACACAGAATTTTTGAAAAAAGGATGGATCAATATAAAAGACAAGTTACTAATCTTATTCAATGAATGCTTAAAGTACGGAGTGTTCCCCAATGCATGGAAAGGAGGACAAATATAAAACATATTTGAAACAAGGAGACAGAGACCTAGCTGATCCTAAGTCATATAGACCTATCTGCCTTCTTCCGGCATTGGGGAAAACTATATGAACTATTAATACTTTATCAACTTTAACCAACATTGAACCTCAATTCATCAGACAGGCCAATATGGCTTCGGACACGGTAGAGGAACTGAGGATGCAATTACGCAGATTGAATTAACCTCGTTGAAACTTCCCAGGAGAAATTAGTCATCGGAATATTTGTAGATTTCGAGGTTGCTTTCGACATCCTATGGTGGCCGAGCATTTTCCGAGCACTCTAAAGCAGAGAAAACTGGACCCTCCAACCTTTACGAAATCATTAAAGACTATTTCCGCGACCGAGAACAACATCTCTGATCGAATGCCATCACCCAATAACCCGTAACGTCACCATAGGCTGCCCGCAGGGATCTGTCCTAGGGACCTAGTCTATGGAATCTAGTGACTTGATGAACTATTACACAAACTGGAGACACATCCTCACGCAGATGACCTTGTTGTTCTTGTCCTGGGAAATTCAAGACGATAAATTGAAGATTGAGCGCACAACATCATGCAAGAAATCTCCAGAGGACAACGAATAATAAAATCTCCCTGTTCGACCCGCAAAACCACAGGGATGATACTCAAAGGAAAACTTAATCCAAACGATCGCCCACTTCAGAATGGGGCAGAGGGGCCTGCGTTTGTACAAGTCACCACATACCTAGGCGTGAGCATAGAAAAAGACTATGAGGATCGATGCGGCACATAGAGGACATCACAGGAAAGGCAAAAAAAAGGCTATTCCGTGCAATACACGAATGGTGGCCAGAACTGGGGGATATCAAAATGTCAACAAATCTAATATTATAAGACGCTCTACCAACAAATCTGCGCTTTATGCTGCCCATGGATGGTCACGTAAGCTCAACAACAATCAGAAAAGAAAGCTACTAGCAGCACAACGACAAGTCCTCATTCGGGGTCACCAAAGCATCACAACCACAGTATCGTGAGCTTGCCTACCTGTGATAGCAGGAGTACTTTCCGTCTATCTCTATATTGAACGTCGAATGCATCGCTATAGACTGCATAGAGGACTCCCAATCTACATTGAAGAGGGCAGTTCTACCCCCCCGAGCTTTACACAGAAACCCAGATAAACAGGACGCAGCCTATAGAATAATCGATGCTCACCTTGAGAAAAAAATGGCAACAACAATTGGGAAAACAAGAACAGCATGTTCGTCAAAAACTCAGGGAATTCTTTCCTGGAGTACGGGCGAGAATGCGCATACCATGGATAATGCGACGAATCACAACGTGACTCAGTTGCTGTCCGTGCATGCGCATTTCAAGGGTAAACTGTTTGAGAGAGGGACTCGCCCGAAACAGCAGTGTGCAACTGCAAACAACCCTGAAGAGGACACTGTCACTCATGTGCTATACCATTGCACTAAGTACAGTTCTTCAGAAGGGAAACTCGAGTGTGCAGGCATGGAGGGAGGAGTCACTGGACGCCGCGCCTGGAGTACTGACAAGGAAGCAACCATACAAAGCAATCACACGCTACATCGGTTAGAATTCTACGATAAGAATTGAAAAAGATGGCCAGAAGAAGAATGATCCGTCATTAACATTCCCATCTTCACAACATCACCACACCACATACACAATCCACACACCCACACACACACACACACACACACACACACACATAAACACCAACAAAACAAAACACAAATACATATACACACACTAACTCACTAACATAAACAACACACCAACACAATTACTTCTCTATCACGTATCATCAAAAATAATTATCATTATTATAAGTATTATGTGTATGTATTTTATGTAACACTAATCACAAACTCACACTCACAGACACAAACAAACACACAACACTTTTACTTATGTAAATCTATATTCACATACCCGAATCTGTATGTATTGCGTATATTTATTCAATAAATATTAGATAGTAGTTAGAGACATAGAGCAGACCAGGAGATAAGGGCATTATGCCCGAGGTTAAACGGGGGGTTATGGTGGGACTCTAAATAAAAAAATAAAATTGCTATATTACAAACAGGCGTATGAGAAGTAAACCACTACCCTCTACGTTATACACATACAATGTATACATCAAAAATATACAAAGGTAGTGTTAATATACATTAAACGAAACAAATCACTGCATTCTAAATGAAATGAACTTCATTTGCTAACAATATAAAACAATAATTTACGTACTTGCCGCCATCTTATCATAAAATTGGTTTCACCTCCTCCTGTTGTTTCAACTATAAATACTGTTAACGTTAGTCAATTGTTTATAATGATCGCAAATATTTCCAACAAGATGTTACTATTTAATATTTTGAAAACACCATCGCGCAAAAAATAAATTTACAACGCACAGTTTGTGAGAGTGTTATTACAGGAATCTCGGAAATTAATAGACCTCGCTACTCGCTCGGTTTTTAAACATTTTCCTCGATTCTATAAAAACCACTTCCCAATTTCACATCGTAATATACTTTTATTTTGATTAATTGCACGCCTCAAATGACAAATCATGAATACTATCTATAGGAAAACACTTACACTATATGTTTTTAGAGATGCTATAATTACATTAGTTCTCCATTTACAAATCAGGACCCAAAGGCGATACTATTTGGTCAGAATTGCTTGTGTTAAATGTTAACTAACAAACATCAAGAACATCCAAAACACCTAGATTTTTTTAAACTTCGTTTTAATTTATATAAATTTTATTTATCTAACAAACTCAAGAACATCTAAAACCACCTGAGATTGTTTTTAACTACGACCCGGTTAGCAATTTTTCACCCACTTCAATTTATTGCTTTGTATCTGCTTAGAATGTTGCATCCTTGATACATGTAGCAGACTTATACCGGAATTCAAATAAGTTTGTTTACAAGATACGGATAGGTGGTAAAAAACGTAAAAAAAAGTTCGTACAACCTTATTATTCCTCGGACGCTCCATACAATAGCTGCATGCTCTTGAAAACCAGTTTCAACCATGAAACTACTAAATTAGTCCTTGTTTGCACATCTTGAAGGATACGTTAATGGAACAAATCATACCTACTGTTTTTGATGCAAGTATCTCGTTTCAACTCGCTTTTATGTGACAGACTCATATGCGAACTTTTTTACATCACAAATGTACAAAAACAAATTCTACACAGGAAATACATGCCGTACATCTTACTACACAATTATCTCAGCATTAGGTCAATTTAGTACTTTCTGATATATAAAACTTCGAACACTGGGAAATTAAACACGACCGGTTACTGTAATATTGTCACGAAGAAATGGACGTCGAACTTTGCGTTCACCAGAAGTGACAAACCATGGTAAAACTTCCTTAATAGTTTTACGACGTGTTAAACATTTCAAAGTATCTAAACAGCAGCGCCCACGTTGAAAACAACTCATTAACATAATTTCTGAAAGGCTTCACAGTAGGTGTCACATTTATCTTTAATATCGTAAGCATACTTCATAAATCACAAAGGTATATACCCACTTTACTTATAGCCGCTGTAGTTAATTAAACAATTATATTAATTTCCAAGTGGATATTTATGTTTTTTCTTACTTTCTTATCTCAGTTTCACCTCTCACCTCCACATACGCCAAGCGGGCCTTATAGTGGTGCGACCTGTCGGGAGTGATGGATTTATTTAAACTGTGGAATCACATTACATCACTTTTTTCTAAACACAAAAGAGACATGGAGGGTCTTTCAGCATATGAATGATCTGCTTCAATGTCAGGGTCTTCCTCCAATCCTGCATACACAACACTAAGACAAAAATATAATTCACAACACATTCCACCAATAAAGGCATTGCGCGAATAGACAATGATGATTATTGATGGTCATATTATGTTCGGGGACCGTTTGTGTGGTTATAAGATTTTTCCTAGCATTTTGTCTTAGCAGGTGAGGAACAAATCTTACTTTACAGTTGATTGATAGAAGATATAAATCCATTAAGCCATAAATCGGTATGTTTTAAACAAAACATCATTATTATTATTATTATCTATTATTATTATTATTATTATATATGCTTATTATTATTTGATTATAGTCCACCGCTGTGGTTCTCGAGGTTGGTGCGTGCTGCCTTGTCACGCAGGGGGCCGCGGGTTCGATTCCCGGTGGGAGCAGTTTTTCTGGGTGAGGTTTTTATCGGGTTTTTTCTTCACCTGTAAGACAAATGTGAGGGAAAACGTTAAGGCCCAAACGCGTCCCCGACAATTCATATGGCCATCATCATCATCCTTCACCGGTGTGGAAGAGCAACGGGAAGCTACCACAGACCGTACAATTCCCTAGTTAAGTTGCAAGCATATCATGAACATGCTATGGTTGTAGTGAAGGACCTGCCTTCGGGCAGAATTACTATGGATGGATGGATGGATTATTATTATTTATTATTATTATTATTATTATTATTATTATTAACCCCGCCAAACGCCGGTCCCCAAGCCAGGTTAGAAAGGGTGAGGGCAGGAGTAAACAACCTCGTTTTAAAAAACCAGGGTTCAGTACGCCCGGGCTGATTGTACACTGTGAGCGGGGCCCGTTATTCTTGGGTTACAGATACTGCTGCTTTACAGTTCGTCATTGGTTTGACAACGCTCTAGAGGAAGAACCCCTTCATCAAAAATTACCTGGCTACTCCAGGTTGGGGGTTGATGCATCAGGCCAGCTCTCTGTTCGTCACAAAAAACATAACAATGTTAAATAGCCTAGAGATTTAATACATATACTGGATATAAAAACTTTAGGCACAGAAAGATGTGTAAACATTTAAAATTCTGTATATAAATAAAACTATTATTATTATTATTATTATTATCATCATCTCATCCTCTCATCAGGTATTATTACAGTAATAATTTTAGACACAAAATAATTAGTCAATTTCATTATTATTTATTTCATTACAAGGTTAAAGAAAAATAAACTCTTTTTAAGTTGTGCAACAATGTATTTCTAAATAGTGTTGTGATGCACAATTATTTTGTTATTTTTTCTTTTAACAGTACTGACTGAAATACTATAATTTATTCCATTTTAGAATTAATAATTCAAATGTTGACCACACATTCCTACTGCACTTTTATGCAATGACTATTTTTTAGTTGGCATATTTCTTAGATATAATACTTAAGATTCAGTATGTTATTTGAAGAAGTCCTAATATCCTTAACATTCCGTACGACCCAAGTTCATTGTGAGCAAAATTTAGGGGTTCTCTTGTATCGATTCTTGAATAGGTTTTGTGTACAGTACGCACGTTGATATTTAATAATTAAGTAATGAAAATTCGACAACAAATAATATTTCTTTATGTGGCGTAGTGTGAATCAAGGCTTGTATTGCTTCTCTTCCACTCAACCAGGACAAAACATGTTCCCATTAGTATACAACAATCACAAAAATTATAATATTAGATACTAACTCACTCACTGGCTCTATAGAACACATAGGTTCATAGCCACGCGGACATAAACTCTCCGTACAACCCTATCTTAAAATTATGTTTTCCAATCATCTCCTGTATAATCCACTTCCCTCAAATTATAGATAATGTGATTCTTCCACCTCATTATTGGTCTATCAACTGGGTTTGTTCATCTGGTTTTCGTTCAAGAAAACTTCCATGCATCTCTTTCATCCCCCATATGTGCCACATGTCCTGCCCGTTCGCAGTCTACGAGACCTTAACTGTTCTTATTATAATATCTGGCTTCCTCTACATATCATATAGCTCATTGCTATGTAGTTTTCTTCACTCACCTGTCAGTTCATCTCTTTTTGGACCAAACATTTTCCTAAAATCCTTATTTTCAAATACTCGTAACCTTCTTTCCATCCTTAAAGTAAGAGTCCATGTTTCGCATCCATATAATATAACTGGGAGAATAACTATTTTATATATTTTCAGTTTAACTTTTTTGACAGGAGCTGAGACGACAAGATTCCCTGGTAATGCATAAAAGCATGCGTTTCCAGAATTGAGCCTATGTTTAGTTTCTTTGTGCATCTCATTCCCATTTGTAATTTTATTGTTCCTAGATATTTTAAATCCAGTTACCTCTTTAAATTTACCTCATTTGTCATTTGTTTTTCTATTACTATTATATAATTCATTTCTATGTGTGAACATACATTCAGTTTTATTGATGTTTACTTTCAATTCCAATTCCTTAGTGTTACTCAATAGAGTGTTGCGTATTGGCACTTGGTATGTCCTCGCCATCACTCAATAATACATCATCAGCATAAACTAACAGCCTATTATCTGCCAATGAGTTGTAGGTCTCTTCTTCATTCTCCAAAGATATTATGGTATGCTCTAGCACAAAATTGAATAGTAGAGGAGATAGTGCATCTCCTTACTTTAACCCATTGTGAATATTCAAAACTCCGAAAACTGTTTGCCTACACGCATTCTACTCTTTTGTGCCATTTGGACACATTCGTATATGTGTAAACCGAATTGTGTGCCTTTTGAAGTCTAACATATAGTTCATATACAGGACCATTATAGATTCCCATTTTATTTTCCACAAACTGTCTTATACTAAAAATCTGGTCTGTTGTACACCTATGTATTCTAAATCCACATTGATGATCTTCTATCATTTTATTAACATAGAGAGTAAGTCTGCTTACTAATATATTGTTAGGAGTTTATACGTAGTTGAGAGTAATGGGATGCTCCCTGTAGTTGTTGCAATTAGTTTTATCTCCTTTCTTATAGATTGGTACGCTAATCGATTCTGTCCAATCATTTGGAAGGGCTTCTTTTTCCCAAATCATACAAAGTAATTGACGTATCTTGTTAACATCAGTTTTTCTCCTCCTGATTTTATCAGTTCTGTTGGGATCTCATCTGAACCTGATGCTTTCTACATCTTCAATTTTTCTATCGCTATTTCAACCTCTAATGACCTTGGTTTTGTGAATAGCATTTCTTGCTATCTTTAAATTATCCTCTTGAAATATTGTGTTCTGTATGCACATTTAATAGCTGATTAAAGTAACTTTTCCATCTCTTTATTATATTCCTGGAATCTGCAATCATATCCCCATTTTCATTCCGAATTATGTTTCTTCTAGCCTGAAATCCTTTCTGCTCTATCCTAATTCCCTGATATAATTCTCTGATGTTCCCATTTTTTGCATTCATTTCTAGATCATTAAACTTCTACCTCAAACATTCCCTCTTTTTACTCTTTAATAACGTGGCGGTTTTCCGTCTAATATCTACCTATTTTTTCTAAATTAAATTCATTTCGCTCATGTGGCCAATGCATTTTTGCTTGCTTTCTTTTCTTTACAATGTTGACACATACCTCATCAAACCACTTCTGTTTTTCACCTTTGTTGGTTAACCAACGCTTTCTGATGCAGAGAAATTTAATAGTATCTCTACCATTCTTTATTTATATACATTTCTTCTTCGATTGCCTCATACTATTTTTTTCTAAAGTGGCCAATGATGATAATAATAGCTATAAGTAAACAGTGTTAATAATAAATAAAATATATAAGGTAAGAAGATAGCTGATATAGTAGACAACCCTATAACATGTACATGAAAAAATATTCAAGAGAAATAATTAAATGTAACATTCTATATATATATATATATATATATATATATATATATATATATATATATATATATAGGGTGTTTCATAAAGTATGGCGCAAACTTAAATGGTTGAAAGTACACGATAATAGAAGCAACAATGTCCCAATTAAACATGGGTCCGCAAACGAGCCGTTTGCGAGATAATTACGAACGCATGGTTACAAAGCCGCCACTGACTTCATTGTAAACATCGTCCTAGTTAGTAGAAATTTATTTGAATTTAGACTTTACTATTAATTTTTCATCTCATTTAGTTCACATTTCACAGTTCATTTCACTTATGGGTTATCTGTTAAAGGAGATGTTAAAGTGTCTTCCTTGCATCTGGGTGCAATACTGAGCTCGTCTCTGAATGTCGAATTCTTTCATAAAACCCCTGGATCATTTCTGAATTTTTGACAAGCATGTACAACTCTCTGTACCAGTTCTTCAATCGTATTAACGGGTGTGCTGTACACTTCGCTTTTGAGGTGACCCCAGACATAAAAATCCAAAGGATTTAGATCAGGTGATCTTGGAGGCCAAGGTACAGATCCGCCTCGACCTATCCATCTTTGGCCGTATCTGCGCGTTAGATGCCGTCTCACAGCAGCAGCAAAATGTGTCGGAGTCTCCATCATGCATATACCACAAAACTCCGACGTTGCTGAAGGGAAACATCCTCAAGCAATCCTGGAAGATGACGCCACAGAAAACCTAAGGTACCTCCGTCCATTAAGTTTTCGTGGAAGAATGTGTGGCCCAATGAGATAATCACCTAGTACGATGTTACAAACAATGACGTCAGTGGCGGCTTGTAACCATACATTCATAATTATCTCGCAAACGGCTCGTATGCGGACCCATGTTTATTGGGACATTGTTGCTTCTATTATCGTGTACTTTCAACCATTTAAATTTGCGCCATCCACACCCTGTATATATCCACACCCTGTATATATATATACAGGGTGTGGATGGCGCAAATTTAAATGGTTGAAAGTACACGATAATAGAAGCAACAATGTCCCAATAAACATATATATATATGAGAGAGAGAGAGAGAGAGAGAGAGAGAGAGAGAGAGAGAGAGAGAGAGAGAGAGAGAGAGAGAGAAAGGGAGAGCTTGAAATATTCATAAATATTAATACTATTTAGAAAGTAAGCTATTAATAATGTTAAAAGAATACTATTAAATTTAGTTACGTGTTTCTATTAATTTTTTATTATACAATGATAATAATTCTGCAGTGGCGGCTTCGTGCCGCAAGTATTTAGATGCTTGCCTCTCACCGCTGAGGTCACGAGATCGAGACTGATGTGGATGAAATTGAGCTTGGGCAGATTTTTCTCGGGATTTCCACCGTTTTCCTCTGCCGCAAATGTTATTACTCCATCTCCCCCATACTCATCTCATCAATTTCGTTCATCTGGCCCTGTGGCGGTGCGACAGGTGTGCTCGGTGAAATCCTTGTCGTTTCACTGACCTTTAAAATATGGAGAATTCACATAGCATTACCCTCGACCCGACCCTAGGTTGGACGTGAGTTGAGGATATTAATATAATAATTGTAGAAAGTAGGCTTTCACGGCCGGTAATCATAATGTTAAATGATTCCGGGGCTATCTTGCCGTGGTCTATATCTGATATTTCTTCCAGATGTCCTCCGCAGTTGAGGGAGGAACGTCTGGAAGAAATGACCACGACCACATAGCCCGGAATCTTTTAACATTAATATAAAATGATTCTTCAATTGATTTTTAATTATGTTATCGTTTAATAGTTTACAGAATTTCATATTCTTACACATTAAACTGTAAACCATAATACATATAATACAATTAGACGAGGAGGGATATAAAGAACAATTAATCGAGTATCTAGCTGATGTGTAACTTATAGTAAATTCCAACGAATTATGTACATCGCAAGGATTGAAAATATTTTACGAATTCGTTTCAAAATTCTGACTTCAACTTAGATAAGTCAGCTTTATGGGTAAAATATCATTTTGAAATCTTGTACAAACAATATGAATTTAAAATGAGGTTGCCTTGTTAGAGTCTTAAAACACGAGCCCATCTCTATATAATACAATCAATACGAATTTAATATAGAGAAACGATGGGTTAGAACTGTTTCAGAGTAACTCGCTAATTTCAAAGGTAGTAGCAACGCCCTGACATATGTTTATAAGTAGAAATCCCTCGATTTAATATCACCTGCACACTAAAATATTTGTCACAAAGTCACAATTTTATATCTGTTATCTGTGCTTGTTTTGGGAAAATGTGAACGTTAATAAGTTATGAAACTTCATGGCGAAATGATCTGCCTCGATTGTCAGGGGTTAAGTTTCTTGCTTCCGGTCTCAGCAAATCCAGCCAGGGTCGATGTCTTTTTACGATAAAAAATCCAAGGAATAAATCTTCCTGGAGTAACTTTATGCCCTGGGTCCCGAGTCAAAGGATTTTCGTGCTCCAAAAATAACTCAACTCTAAATTAGTGCGTCTGAGCAAAATTTAATCTGCGTTTCCTATCCAATTAATACCTTAGTTGCCTACTTGGTGTGTAGGGGTGTTGAACTAATCACTTACTGACATCTGCAGGGAAATGAACGTAACAAACTATGCTAGGTTATGTAACTCCCATGCAGCTGCATCCTTATCCCAGTTGGGGAGATATGGCTATAGTCACACAGAGTGTATTAATTACAATCAACCAGGAATTTGTCTTAACGAGTGAGAATAGCTACTAGAAATTCATAATCATGTAATCCTACTGCAGATTTCGAACTTTTGACCTCTAGAATATGAATCTCAACGCTTTCGTCAGATCCAATCCGATGCAGTGCATTAGTACACGTACAAAACTAACTCACTGGCACAATCGAATCCGGTGGTCGATAGACAACACAGACATAAGATCGTCATTCATCCTTATCATGAGTTTATATCTTGGAATCATTCTCTGTATAATTATTCTACGTCAAATCATGGTTAGTGTTATTTCCGTACTTAATTCTAAGTCCTCATACTAGGTTTCCCTACAAGAAATGTCCATATATCTCTTTCATTGTCCATCGTGCCACACGCTATGTACAATCGTAGTCTATGATACTTCACTGTTTTTTCACGGCAAGATTCTCATTAAATCCGATTCCCTGTTTTTATTTAAAGTAGTTAGCCATAGTTCTTTGTTATGTAATTTTCTAAGCCTTTGAGAATCTTCGGTTTTTTTTTACTTGTTTCGGACAAAATATTTTCCGAAGGGTTATTTATTCAAATAATGACATTTTTTTATCTCTTAAAACTAAGATACATGTTTCTTACGCCTATAATATAACTGGAAGTATCTCCGTTATATGTATTTTCAGTTTAAACATAATATAATGCGTACTCTAAAGTCAAATATTCATTTCAACTGAAAGAAGGCAATTGATTGAAAAAAAATAAGGTTAATGAAGTGTTACGCATTATTGTAATGCTTTTCTACATGGCCGTCTTCTAGGTGAAATAAAAACATATTCACATCTTGCAGCTGTGATGAAATTAAATGTATAACCTTAAAACTTTTAACCGTAAGAGAAGCCTGCGCGCTTCTGTGATTACTGCTTTCCGTAAATCAAGCAGACGTACGTAATAATGTTTTTTGCAGAGTGAAAAATAGAATTTTCCGCACTGTGTTACGAGGGGCTTTCAATTCCTTAACTGAGGCATTGAGTTTATGCGGTCTCTGGACTATCAATGGCAATTTGAATTTGATGCACCGTTTTTGCTGATACTACGTGGGTTCGTCCACCCTGACGTGCCTCATCTAGTCATCACACACACTGCGCGGTTACGCTTAAATTTCTCCATCAGAAGCATGTTAGTGCTTTGTTGGGACTGGTTTAAGTAATTTATGGAGCAAATTTAACTCTGGGGTCTTAATATGACAATCCGAGCGTTACTAGTGATAAACATGTTGCACTAAGCTAAACAGGGTATGTAAAATAAAGAAAAAAAATGAGTTTTCATGGAAATGGAAAGTGACTTTAGAGACATCCTGTATGTTTTATGGGATGTTGGCCGGATTATGTAAGATCTTCACATATTAGTGAATTGTATCGCCATTGGACGGTTAAACTGAAGTTGTGTCCTATGACATTTGTGCACTGTCATAAATCTCTTGGAGTTTACACTTGATTGTTATATGTGTCCAATACGTATTTAGCTATGTTACAGTACGTAGTATGTGTAAACAGACATTCTGTTTTTTCGAATAAAAACACATACAGTGAAACGTTCACAAAATCCACCAACAATTTTCAAAATAAACACCATGTTTCTACGCAGTACAAAGCATCGATTAAATACACAATCAGTTGTTAATTTGGTTTCCTTTGATTTGTTTTTGCACTTAGTGAATTTATATCATTCAACGTTACATCATTAAGTGAAATGGCTTACTGTTAAATCACCAGATTTGTATGTGGGAATTCGTTAATCAATACTAGCTTGATACCCATTGTTGCACGGGTAATTATTTTTCACAATTTACTTATAATATACCAGTTTTACAACACTGAAAACTTATGGGTTTCAATCCAATCTCAGTCATTTTGGACATTTCCTCACACGCCTAATGGTTCAAGGGTTAAAACCCGAAGTTAATAACGCCGTTGGCACTCTCACCAGACAGCTTAGCCACAACGTAAATCTTGGATTAGACGCTATTTTTAGAGATTTTGGACTTTTTATTTATTTACCCCTTCTCATCCCCCCATGTCCATGAGGGATGAACTTGAACAGCGTCGGTCGTGCCATTATTCATCAAAAACATCCTAAAATATATGACATCGTCAATAATTAAAATATAAAATTATGGAATATTCACCTGAAAGGTCCATCTCCTCAACTTAACTAATTATTTAACTGTAGCGCTTTCGGGACTTGTCCCATCATCGGCAGGATTAAAAACTGGTGTTTCACTGAAGATCTGGTAGAGGGGGGGTTACATGTATTGTACTAGATCTTCAGTGAAACACCAGTTTTGAATCCTCCCGATAATGGGACAAGTCCCGAAAGCGCTACAGTTAAATTATTAATTAAGTTGAGGAGACGGACCTTTCAGGTGAATATTCCATAATTTTATATTTTTAATTTGAATGATACCTCAACGGAACACATCATGGATCTTACAAAATAGCCTACTAGACCTTGAGAGGCAAAATAAGACCAAATTCCCACTATATTAAAAAGATTATGAGATCTATCTCCAAAATTAATCAAGACTATTTTCCCCTGATCGTAACACACTTTTAAAACCGGCAAAGAGGTAGCAGGACAATAGCCCCGGCCACAAAATGACAGATTCAGGTAAGAGATAACTGCCCTGTAGTAAATATTGATGGGATAATTTAGATTGAAAATATGAACTTAAACGAACCTTAACATTTTTCACGGCATCAAGCAATCAGCTGGAGTAGATTGTTAGTAAGATTAACTATGTGTGTATGTTATCATCAATTATTTGTTTTTGTAAAAACAAGTCAAAGCGTTCGAATTGTATTATTTTGTTTCTGTGTCACGCCATATCGGCTGTTTTTATGAAGAAACCTATTTCGGTTTTATATATTATTACGGAATAGGTTCTGGTACATCGTGCGTGTTCGCTCAAGCGACAGCATTTGACATTTGGAATTCCTGAAATTCCGGTTTCAAACATCCGTGTTAACCAAACTTAATTTTCCCTGCTTTTCCTCAAACATCAATGAAAAAACCTGGTTTGACATTTCATTGCCAGGACCCATGTTATCAGACTTGTGTATTCGTCTGCTGAACCTATCAACTATGATATAAAATAAAATACACGGTATCACATTCAAACCTCCCACATTTTAATTAATCATAACTCTCAAAATATGCGGAATTATGAAGTGAGGTTGGTATTAAAGAAAGAGAAACTCAAAGAATTTTTGTTTTCATTGTTGCTGATAATTCATCTGTCGCATGTTGGGGGCAATAATGACATAAAACAAAATGGCGACTCCTCAGCAACGAGCACAAACAGTTTTGTGGTATGCAGGAGACGAAGTCAATATTTACAGTGCAAAGAAATTACCGGAGAGAATATGGAGGAAATTGCGCCTAATGGGAAGACTATTAAAGAATGACTGAGAAGTTTCTGGCGACTGGAAGCGTTAAAAAGAATCAGAAGGTGCTCGTACATGTGTTTCAGAAGAAAAGATTGAAGAAATTAGAGCAGGATGGTGCACATATAGAGGTGTTTAGTGTGTGGCAATGCCAATTGTTTGAGTTTCGGTTTCGTTTAATACCGGCGTCATTTCATAATTCCGCATACATTGTTTGTTATGATTAATTAAAATGTGGGAGGTTTCAATGGGACATTCTGTATATTATGCTGTCTCATCGGTAAGGCAGGTTTTTTATTGTAATCTTGTGTGTTTGGTGGAGTTTTAAAGGTTGATTCACTGGGAGTTTTTTTTTTTTTTTTAAACGGGCGTGCAGTAGATGAGGATCTTTATTCTCAATAACTGAAAAGAGTTCATGAAATTTTGAGACGGAGATACCCAGCTTTAATTAACCGAAATAGAGTTCTTTTGCAAGAAAATGTAAGACTCAATACTGTACGATGGAAAAAAATTCAGGAATTGAGAGGCAAAGAACTGCTACTACATCCACCGCATTGCCGTGATTTTGCGCCTTCAGATTATCATCTGTTTCGGTCCATGTCGCGTGTAATAAGTGAAATTTCGAGTGGAAAGATTAAAGCTGTAAAAGTGGTTCTCAACGAATTCTTTGCGTCAAAAACCAGAGAATTTTACCGTCGCGTGATAATTAATCTCGTAACATTACTTATTTATTATTATTATTATTATTATTATTATTATTATTATTATTATTATTATTATTATATAAAACTTTCCACATTAGAGGATTGCCTCAAGGACAAAGTGATACAGACAATTAATTTTTGTAATTGATGAAATACATTTTATAAATACATTAAAAATAATTCAACTTGTAGGCCTAATTGAAGTATACATACTATACAGTAATTTTGTAAATATGGTTTCTTAAAATTGAAATTGATCCTCTAATGGCAGCGATGGCAATTCTAGAAAGATACACCCTGTCCAAATCTAAGGAATTCCAAAATTTGGCTAAGAATCCTGGTGTAGTACCTCTTGCCCCGATCATCAATCCTGTGACAGTTATACTATCTAGTTGGTATTTATCTTTGTAATAGTCAATTGTTGGATCATATATGGCTTTCTTTCCAGAGTCAACTTCCTCAGGTTGGCCACTATGAGTCTCAAAACGAATTGTGGGATCTAATATCAAACCAATTTTAGGGGATGGTCTAAATGCAATAATATATATTCGTCTGTTACTCCCATTAGTGGCCACACCATGAACTTCCTCATAAACCGTGTATCCAAAATCTCGCAAGGCTTCTGCCATCATATTTCGAATAGTGTGGTGCCGAATGTTTCTCAGTGATTCTCCAAATGGACAGGCCCCAAGGACGTGTGCAAGGGTTTCGTGCTCTCTGCGACGTCTACAGAGGGTATCGTCCCTAGACCTGCCCGGCAAAGAACGCACCGCCGATACATTGGCTTGCATTTTAATCGCTTCTCTCCATTCGGAACAAGACAATCCCTTATGATCACGAATCCATTGATTTGCCGGTGTATAATCATTGTAGAGAACAACGCCTTTTCCTTTATGATGAAGTTGACTCCAGAGAACTGCTTCTTTGTCTCTTAGTTGTTTCCTGAGTTTCCTTGCATCTGGTAGAAGACTTGGAGTGTTAATGCTAATGTCACTAGGTTCAATGTTAAGGTATCAAAATTATATTCAAATTCAAATGAAAAATATGAAGATTATGAATATTATAATTATCCTTACAGAGGGAGACAATAAAACAGAACATATTAATTCAATCATTCAAATTGCAACATTTCTACATATGAGAAAGTAGTTTTCCCATCAAAGAACAATACATTGAAGTTAGAAAGAAGGTAAAAAAATTCATTTGAGAGTATATATGAATTTATTGTTAAGAATGTTACAAATGGAATAAAACGCAATAGCTAATTGTCAAACTTGTCAATATCAGTTTACAGCTACGTAAAAAGACTCGTATGCTTAACGCAGGAAAATGTAAATGTCAAATCACACCGCCAGAAACTAGTTAGTAATCTAGACATCAAACGCATTAAGATACCTGAAGACCAATATTTCGAATCCTAGTATTTGGGGACTAGAGTCAGAGATAATATATTATAATATATTTCTGCTCCCTTCTTGAAACGATGGGGAATTCCAATTTACGCCCATTTCTGCCACTTGATTTTGAACTACCAATGTAATTTAGTGCTATAAAGTGTATAATAAAAGTGAGAGGCAAGGGAAATAAAGCATCGCCTACCGAATTTACTTCTTAGCTAACAGTACCAAGGGTTATAATTTGCATACAAATTTACGACCTACAAATACATACTATCGGGAATAATGCGTGGCAAGTCGGATCAAGATGGAAATTTGAGAAAGTTATTAATAGTCTGAAAGGACTTTACTGAAATTTCGGGTGCCTAATGAATAATTTAGAATGCGTGTACCGGGAAATAAACTTTGAATTTCTTCGCTATCCATCCATAGTTATTCTGCCCGAGGGCGGGTCCTTCACTGCAATCATAGCATTTTCATGCTATGCTTGCAGCTTTACTAAGGAATTGTAGGTGTGGTAGCTTCCTGTTGCTTTCCACACCGGTGAAGGATAATGATGATAATGATAAGGATGATGATGGTGATGGTGGCCATATGATTTCGGGGACCGTTTGGGCCTTAAAGTTTTCCTAACATTTGTCTTACAGGTGATGAAAAACCCCGATAAAAATCTCGCCCTGAAAAACTGTCCCGACCGGGGATCGAACCCTGGCCCGCTGCGTGACAAAGCAGCGCGCTACCTCGAGACCACAGCGGTGAACATTCTTTGCTATAATAACTTTAAAAAATTATCATATTTTAAAACGTTAAAGATTTTTAAGTCACGTTACCTGAATAAAACTTTATTTAAGAACTTGATTATTTTTACTTCCTCGAATAATGAATTAAAGAAGTTTTATATTAATCAAATGATTTTCATATTACAAAAATAAAATCCGAGTGAATTATTAAATTGTACTAATTTAAACTCCTTAGGTACATCTTTAGTATCTCAGAGTAAAGAATTATTCACTACCGGCAAATTCAAATTAGCAGCAACAACGGATATGGACTTTAATTACTACGGTTTACAAGTGAATAAAGCAAATAGAATTACAGCGTGATTAAGAAACACAATAATGGCCGGCCTTTTACATTTCCCGTACTTACATCATTGTTGGTAATACACACACACCACACACACACACACATATATATATAATATATATATATATATATATATAAAAGTAAATACGATAAATGTCTTAAAGGCCGGTTTTTAACTTGACCTACAGTACATTAGTGGGCAAGTTAAGGTGTCTATTTAACTCATGCCCCAAATGGGAGTCAATGGTCAATCATATTTTAATGATTTTTTATTTATAACCAATGTCAGTCATTTTTCACCTTGATTTTATCAGTTTAACTTTATCACTGTAAAATCAAGCTCCTCGTTTTTAGCATTCTGATAAGTAGTAGCATTATTTTGCAGTGACTGCATGTGGCTACCAGATTGTATATATATATATTGCACGAATGTAAACAGATAGTGCTTGCGGGATATAATATAAAAAGAGTTGTAGCAATTGATTATACAAAAAAAACTATTTGCATTTTCTTAAATGTATTATTTCCCAGGAATTTACGTTCAAGGAAAATATAATTGACATATTTATATCATAGGACAACAGAAATTAATAATAACCTATAATGTTGCATGTATGATCTGGTTGCAGTGATGAAAAATCAAGCTATAACAATCGTTTCTGATTTGTTTTTCAAATATCGACGTTTACATGAAATATATAAAGATTTTATAATAACTATAGTTAAATAATGATTTGTGAGTAAGCAGCTTAATTTCATTCATTAAATAGTCCTAACAAGTGCTACTCATGTTTTCGAAATTATCGATAAATTCACGACTCACGAAGTGACGAATGAATTTTTCTAGAGAATTTGGAAATCAAGAATGGCATTACTTGTGATAAAATTGCAAGTTAGTGTAAGTAGGTCAAGTGTGTGTGTGTGTGTGTGTGTGAGAGAGAGAGAGAGAGACAGAGAGAGAAGAGAGAGAGAGAGAGAGAGAGAGAGAGAGAGAGAGAGAGAAAGAGATAAATTGAAAAATACAATAACTATTTGAATTTCTTGAGAGGATAAGATGTTTAAAAACGATAAGTTTAGATTTGTTGCTTGTATTCTTGTTCACTCCATTATGAATATGTAGACGTATTAACTCAATACAAACATAACTTAAAATCCGAAAAAAAATACTATAGGGATAAGAGACCCTATCACCTCTAGGAGGGATGAAAGGGGATGGCATGTAAAATAATTAATTATTAATGTCAAATTCATATTTTTTCAGGTAGCCCAAACTGTTTTATGCTTAGTTAATATGACTTTCATCATCTCTAGGGGGGATAAGAGAAGAGTGAAATTAAAAAAATCAAGAGCAACTGAGATTAGTGTCGAATTCATAAATTGCAGGCTCGCTAACTTTATTTATGCCAGACCATATTTTATTTAAGCCAAAGCTTGACTCTTATCACTGTTACGAGGTGAGAAGGGATGAAAAATGAAATTTCCAAAACATTGGAAATTAGTTTCGAATCTATTGTTTTCGGAGTCGCTAAGCTCATTGACGGTCATCCAGATATTATTTGAACCAAAGCTTGACTCCTAGAACTCTTTAGGGGATGAGAACGGATGGAAAATAAAATATCCAGGAGTTCGATATTAGTGTCGAATTCAATGTTTTCAGATCGCTATGCTCATGAATGGCAGTCCTGATGCCATTTAACCCAAACCTTGGCTCCTAGCTTTATTAGGGTGGTGAGGAGTGAAAATAAAATTCCCAAAATGGATAATATTAAGTTTTGGAGCACACATAAGTAAATTTGGTAAAATATAGTACCAAGGGTGGTAACTTATCTTCAGTTGAAACCAGCATTTTGAACATAAATTGAAATTAGAACGTTTGAAGAGAATACGAGACAATATCAATAACAGTATTCAGAACCAGAGTCGTATGTTGCTGGTGTTCAAACTATGCGTTGTACAGCCAGTAAATTCCCTTCTCTTTTTAGTTTTCTTAATGCAATACAACAAGATATTAATTTATTACAATTTAAATGTTTGGTAATATGATCGGAAGTTGACTTATGTACACATTTTTACAGTAGTACAAGATTATTTTTAATTATCATTTAAATATTTTAAATGCCTGCTGGTTGGATGTGCAGAGGTACACGGTCCCCAAATTGGTCATCATCATCAACAATCACGGGTTAAGCCCATGTGGCTTGTTCCGATCTCATAGATCCCCATATTGGATTTCGTTTTATAACGTACGCTCTGCCTGACCAAGTGGAATTCGGTATCTGGTCTGATTGTAATGCCCGTACAAAGAACGTCCTCGGTTGCTCTCTGTTCGCGCACGTTGGCGTGGTTAGGGACACTCGATTCTCTCAAGCTGCCAGGTCGTCCCTTACAATACAGGTAGCACCGCTCGTCAATTGTAGTTATAATTGTTATAACATGTTGAGTTTAATGTTTGTTGTTTGTTTGTGTGAATGGATTTATCGTGGGTAAGTTTCTTTAGTTGTGTGCCATGTGCCAGTGCAGATTAACTATTAAATCCTTCTTCTTCTTCCTTCACTTCACGAGCTAGGCAAAATTGCCTGTTCCGCCTCACAGTTGTTCTGTCCATTTTTTTCACTGGCCTTCCTTCATTCTTTGAACCTCTTGGGTTATAGTTGGATGCTGCTCTTGGTAATCGTGTTACATCATTCTTTCTTTCTGCCATTTCTCTCTATGTTATTTGATTTTATCATTCAATGGGTATATATTTAACTTTTATTATATATTTATTCTTTATCCGATCCAATCTTGTGCAGCCTTTTGTTCTTCTAAGGAAGTTAATTTCTGCGCTTTGTATTCTACTTTGTAATTTTGTAATGTTTTGGTCATTACCCAAGTGTCGCTCCATTAAAGTAGTGCAGGAACTGCCAATGTTTTATAAAATTACAATGTAGTATCTCTTCTTCTTTTATTCTTTAATGCTTTTTGTATAGTTCCGAATATCATTTGAAATTTAGACAGTTTTAAATTACTTATTTAATGAAAATGGCTAATATCACTTAAAAAAATATAATGTAAAAGATCATTTAGAAAAACTAGTCCCTTCTCGGTCACTAGGAGAGAAGTTACGTATAATGAATAAAGGTACGCCTACCCACCACTTCTGAGTTAGTGCAACAATATAAAACAAAAAGTGGGCAATACGCTAGATATTTTTCTATCTCACAATATGAAAATGTTGAATAGTTAGCGGGATGGAACACTAAACAGATTATTTTGCTGGTCATGCTCATTGTTTTCTAACAAAAATGAGGTTTGGTGTAATGGCGGGATTACGATGTACATTCGTTGAGTTGCCTTGCGTTATGTTGCGTTGAGAGGGCAAGCTACAACGCACATTTGAATAGGGTATCATGGTCAACGTTCATTGACATTTATGTTAAGGCGAAATATGGTAAATATACATTATTGCAAAAACTTACATTGTTTCTTATTTATTTTCAAATAGTTTCCCTTTTCCCCCCTTTTCTATTGTTGTATATAAATTCGTGCGATCGCACAAACTCGATAATCACATCATTTCTCATGTTCATATAATTACTAAAATATCAAAATGTTGTAATTTATTGGCTCCAATAAGGTCAACAACAATCAGCTAGAAACAAATGAAATGCGGGAACTGATACAACGTTACGTTTGCATTTGTTGAAGCTTGATCTTGCCTATGTACAACGAACGCCATCATGCGGCGTATCCTGCAAACGTTCATAATAATATACGTGGAAGGTGCATTTGATAAACAGGAACGAACTCGAAAGTTACGAAACGTAACGTCAACGAACGCTGATCGTATTCTCACCATAAGCAAATATTTGGTGACTTAAATCACAGCAAAAATATTCAAGATCTCAAACTTCCTGAAATCAAAACTTTACGGCAAACAGCGAAATTATACTTTCCTTGATGTTACTAGTAAAACTAAACACGACTCAGAGGTAAAGAAAAATAGAGCCGTATTGATACGAATCATTGATGCGATTTGTCTTCTTGCTAACCAGGAGCTCCCTGTATAGGAACATGACGAACCAGATACTTCTTTGAACATTTTTTTTTTTTTTAATTTCGAATGTGGTAAAAACGGCCTACTTTCATAAAACCACCTAAATTCGATCAGAGTGTTTCGAGGAACTTTTGACTAATTCAAAAAAAATCACCAGAGCTATTACTGATGTAATAAAAGGAGAAAAAAAATTAACCCAGTTTCATTAGTAGCTATATTACTTGATGAAACTTCTGATATTGAAAACAAATCACAACTATCTAGATTTCTCCGCTATGTAAAGCGCAGTACTGCCAATGAAATATTCTTGGCTTTGTAGATATTATTACTTATTAGTACTGATGGAACAGCAGATTGTTAATTTACTCACGTAGAATGAGTAGTTAATGAATTTGAAGTATTTATTGTATTTATACTGGAAGTATTTTCGACGTGTTTACTTACACGCACGCACGCACGCACGCACACACACACACACACACACACACATATATATTATATATATATATATACATACAGTATATTATACAATACTCTACAAACAAAACATTTTGATATGCTTTGCTGTAGCAGAAATGTAATTGACCTCAAAGATAAGCATGAACATGGCCGAGAACGTTCTTATTCATCAGTTTGGAACAACACATTTTAGTAAGGACGAAAACCTATCAGATTTAATCGAATCGGCATTGTCCGGATAAAGGGGAACAATAAAATAATTATATCCGGCTGTACTTTGAAAATTATTCTTTGCCTAATTCATCAGATTGGTTGTGGATTTTCTCAACTTGATTAACTAGAATATTTTCATTCGTTATATTACGAGAAGTATTGTGAATATAGAAAACATTTCCAGACCCACTTACTACATAAACGTTAGACTCATTACGGAAATATATTTGATTGCATTGGACTAAACAATGAATTAAGTGTTCTCTACACTTCACCTGAATTTCATGCAAAAGATGTTCATGAACTTGTTAGTTGCATACAAGAAAATTTCCTCTCTTCTGGGTTCAGTGAAGTGCGTAAATTTACGAGGTTAATACGTTGCACTAAAAGCTCTGTGGGACGTTCGTTTTCTGCATTAAGACGAATCAAGACCTACTTGAGAAGATTTCAAAATAAAAAATAAAAAAAACATTGTAACTTAAGTTTGCTATAAATCCTAAAGGAGTTAGTGCACAAAATGAAGTTCAAAGACACATTTCATAACGCTGTGATTCAGATGTTCACATCACAACAAACAAGAATACAGGTAATGTTTAAATTAATGAGGTACGTAATTTATATTACTAAATGCATAGAAGTGTTGTCAAATATGAATAATACTGAATTATGTATTATTGTAGACCTGGTATTTCACTTATAAGAATTGTGTGACTAGAGACCAACTATATATATTTTTAACATCCATACGCCACGCTCAGCATACGCCACTGTTCAGAACTCATGAAGACAATAAAATACAGGAATTTCGAAATATGGTTTGAAGTTTATAAACAGTACGTTATTGGCATAATAATAACTATATTGAGACAGAAAAAACCTGTATGTAATTTTATGGTAAAACTAGTTTTGTACAAGTACAATCTGAATCAATTCCATTTTAAATACACCAACGCAATTTTGAAAATCCTTATATGTTTAAATTTTAAAAAATGTATAACGAACTCACCTGCTTTCAATAGCTTTGTTTATTTTATTGTTACATGAATCTTTATTCCTTTTCCTTACTCTTTCTGCTGGAGTACATTATGGTTTTATTCTTTCTCCCATTTATAATAATTGTTTTGAGAAACTTGTAATTTATTGAAAAATAAAATAATATGATAATTATATGACAATATCAACTGATCTGTAATATAATTTATCAGCAATGAGTTCCCACAATTAAATTCAAAACCAATTTAGCAATATGATTAGTGTAAATGGAAAGTATGAGATACGCTACAAAAGCTGTATTCCTGATTGCTTTTACCACTGCATGACCTAAGTCTTGCATGCACTAAATAGGGGATACTCTGAGGTATGCTACAACCCATATATTTCAGATTTGTTCTTAATTGCAGAATGTTAGTGTTTCTATATTTAAATGATCTGCAATGAAACGAAGAATATAGCCGCACTCTTAACTCATACATACATAAGGGCTTTATTAAACTAAAAGTAGATACATACAATGTTATTTACAAATATGGATCGCACGGGCAGTAAACCGTACGTGCTGTTGACAGTTCGGTACAATAAGTTGATGTTTGGTAATAATATACTTAAAACAAAAAAAAAAAAACAAAAACAAAAAAAAACACAATAATATTACAATTAGATATCAATACAATTACATTATACATTAACTTAGTTATGTAGAATTATTAAGAATTAATGGTATTGCAATTTGTTAACATATTTATATATTCCTGAATAAGTGTTGTTCTTATTTTCCGCATTTTGGCCAGAAATCTACCCAAGTTTATCCAGTTTTCTGGGTTTACCAGTAACTCGTAGCATGCCAATCGTTCACGATTTGAATTTAGAAATCTTTCCGGTAATAACTGATGCCTCCAATATTCTAAATCGTTACATTTTCCTAATATATGTATCTCGTCTTCAAAGCTCCCGCACATTGGACACATTCTCATATCGTGATCGTCACTAATTTTTAAAAATTTCCACGCCCCTAATCTGAATCAAGCAAGCCCTGATCTCTCTTAAATCCTAGATTCTTTCCCCAAACTTGTTTTAGGTCTCTTTGTAAAAACAGTGATCGTTTTCCCGCACATTCGGCCAAAATATTTTGTCGGTTTATATCTAAGTACCTCCCTCCTTATTTTTCTCCACACATTCTTGCGATTTTCAGTCCCTTTTTCCCATACCGAACCCATCCCAATCTTTTGGAGTTCTCTCCTAACCTCTTAACTAATAAGAAGTGATTGTAAAGAGAAGATAATCCTGCAAGTTGAAAATTTTATGAAACCACGTTGTAGTTATTAAAATAAATCTGTAATGGTAATATGTCAACCATAGTGACAATATTGTTCTTCTTCATAAGGCGCTACATATCCATAGACGTTTTGCCCTTATTTTCTTCCATTCATCCCTATTTTGTACAGATTTTGGGCAATTTTTAATACCTAGTAATTTTATATCATCCCCTATATATTCATATTCCATGCTCTTATCAATGTTCTGTTTTTATTTAGTTCACACGGCTTCTAAACATTTAGAACTTTAAAAATTAAAATTGTCTGGAATGTCTAAGACTCTGCCCACAGTAAGAAACACTACTTAGGGTCCAATAATTTTCGGTCGGTATATCCTTTCCCTAGGTTCGAGGTTCAAACTACCTGTATCATACCGAATAATTTCTTCTCCGCCAGGGATGCCGTTAAGGTCTGCACCGGAGGAAACTAAACCAGGGTTTTCCTAAGAGTGTGCTATCAGCCGGAGCAAATGAACCGAGAATTTTAGCTTGGTGCTACTCTTTCTTTCACATCCGGCCTTGTTGGCAATGATAATATAACATTTACTTCAAATTTATAAGTATTTGGATGTCTTGGAACGAGATAATGACTTTAATGGTTTCGGTAATAAGTTTAGATTTCTCAACTCCCTTTGAAACCATTTCCAAAATTAAGTCTTGGAATAAAACCCCGCTAAAAAGGGCATTCCACACAGTGCAAAATTAGACATTATTAAACAAGTTGAAGTAAGAGGTATTTGAAGGTAAGATCCCCATAAAACGAATATCCTGGCAATGAATTACTACTCCCGCGCATCTGAAAAATAGTGCCTTAAATAAAGCGTGAGTTAATAGATGAAAACAGCTAATCCAGCAAATACCAGAGAAAAAATACTTGTTATTAAACCCAATTGCCTTAGAGTAGAAACAGCAATAATCTTCTTTTAATCATATTCAAAATTTGCACCAAGACCGGCTAGTCTATTTTGAATTGGCTACTTTTAAATATTTATACGCTTAATATCCTTTTGTACGCTGTGAAACGCACGAGTTCACAAAGAACAAAATTGTACCTATAACATATCCAAGACAAGTAACATAAACACAGGAGTCAGATGTGTCAGACTGAACACCACATACTCGCTCTCTTCATCTGTTTTGTTTAGTTTTCAAATTTATGTTATGTTTAATTTTGGACCAATAATTTTCAAGAAGTCCTGCCTCGACGCACCGTGTGATGTGAACATTCAAAATGTGCAATATTGGATATCCCATAGGCACACTAGCACTCATTGGTATTGTCACAATAGATTCCTCCAAGAAGCAGACTATCTTACTCTGGTCGTGGAACCCTGACACGAGAGCCAGGTATGAAGGGAAATAGCTTATGACTGGTGTGAACGCTTTTCTGTTGAACATCACACTGCTAACACATTCACTGATATCAACATAAACATCTTCTTGAAATTCGCTCTGTTTTGGAAGGTCGATAATATTCTGGAGGTCCAGCATTACAGGGTAAGAACCAAGCTTCAATCCGGCCGCCATGACATCTTCCAGAGTTTCGATCCGTGCTTCATATCCTGGTTCAACCAAGTAAGTTGTGAAGTATGCTTGAAACACTGTGCTGATTGCAAAACAGTACCATACGTACACAATAAACAAATTTCTTGTATGTAGAGAAACAGGAATTTGTGGTACTGAAATTCCCAACAGGATTGCCCATGAAGCGCTGAAGCACTGTGCCAACAAATTGAACCCAGTAAATGCATCTCTTTGAGCTGGATATTTCGACAAAATCCAGAATAAAATGCTGACAAAGATAAAAACAAGTCCCATACACGCCCACGTAGATAAACTGAACAAAGTTACTATCTTCTCCGTTTTCGCCATCGATTGCGGACAGGGAACTAAATAATCGAATGTATCAATGTACATTGGAACTGATGCATCTGCAACAAGTGTTAAAGGTTGTATACCTGGAAGACATCCACCAGCAATATCTATTTCTCCAGATGCCAACATAAATATTAAATTTAAAATGTTTTCATATTTCATTTCAATGACCGGTTCACTGAACTTGGGAGTGAAGTTTACTTCGTTTACAAACAGGTTGATCAGTTCCATGCCGATGCCTTGCAGGACAAAATGTTTCTCCTTCTTGATTTGTATAATTTTCTTTTATGACATAAGGTTCGGGTCCAATAGCCCCTACATTTAGAACACATCCCATGAAATTTTTGGGCAATTTACTCGGAAATAAATCAACAGCTTTAAACGTTTCATCACTTACATTATGCATATTCCATTTCCCAATTAACAAAACAGTTTCTTCATTGCAGGCACCGTTTAAATATGGGAATAATGTGTAAGCAGATACTGTGATGTTTTCTGTTGTGTCATTTGTGTCATCAGTGAATATAAGCAACACAGCATTGATTACATTGTCTGTGTGTTTTAAAATACTCAGAACAGTGTCAGCGATTTTTTCAGTAGTTTTTTCAAGTTCACCACACGCCAAAACTAAGAAATTTAATCGTGGATTCCAGAATGGTTTATTTTTTATTTTCTCCACATTATCAGCGAAAATATATTCAAAGTCTTCAGTCTGTGGATTTGTAAATATAATATAACCTTTGTAAGGAAAATCTATGGAATAATCTTCATTTTCTGGATTTTGAACTAACACTGGCCATAAATAATTATCATTCGCAATTTCAAGTGAAATGTCTTCTATCCACTGAATTGTTTCGGACAATTCAGTGTTATTTAAAGACGCACCGCCCTCTTCTTTAACACCATTTGACAGTAAAAAAAATAACAGGACTTGTGTAAAATATTTAAATAAAGTATATTTAATTAGTGATTGGACGAAGTGTTTTCTATCGATTCCAGATAATTTTCCTTTAATTCCACAACTTAGAATTAGAATTGTTAGTATAGTTCTTATAAATATGCTTTTCATGTTTTGATTAGTAGTTCAATTATGAATGAGAGGAGGAAAACAGTCATAAGAATTTTATATGAAAAAGTGCCTGGAATTAAATCATGTATAAAATTATTGTAGCATTTATAGAATTGTAAATGTTAGAATAGTTCGATTATCTTCAACAAATAATCAGAGTATTGTTAAGATGGCTATAGAAAAAAACGAGCTAATAGAAGGAGAGGGAGACCCAGATAATGTGGAAGAAGGTCTAAGGCAATTGGGGCGAAAAAAAATAGGAAGTAGGCTATAGATCGGAATGAGTTTTCATGGCATTAGAGAAGATAAGAATAGACTTAAATAGACATAATGATAAAGAAGAAAAACATTCACTTATATGGAAGATGAGACTTGCCATAATGTATTTGTTTTTATTGCTGAAATCCTTGTAATTCATCTCTGCTAGTTATGCAATCAATAACGCCAAAGTAAATAAGAAACGTAATGTTTTGATTGGTTTAGTTATGTTCAGCTGTTAGGTCTTGTAGTATCTACGCTTCTGTTACTAATTAAATGGATGTTGTAATGTAAATTGATTTATAAAAATTATTAATCACAAAGTCACACATTCAAATGAGCTCAGATATGTATTTCTATTCCTGACGAGATGAAATAATCCAGAACCATTCACTAGTCTGTCTTGAGGATACAGATTTTGGGGAGTGATAAGGGATGGAGGAGACTGGGAAAGGGAACTTAGTGCTTAAACGATGATCCTGGAGAAAATACCTCGTATGGCAGATAACCCTTTGTCTGCCGTTCTCCGTTTTTTATCGATAAAGTATTTTTCTCCCACTAGTGATTTATGTGAATGCACACCACCGTCTGCCCTGTCTCCATTTTACATCATTTTTAATGCACTATATATGTTTGTTTTTCCTAACGTAATTGTTTGTGATAAATTTAATATTTGTTAACAGTTTAATTACTGATACGAATGACGGCTTCCACTTGTTAGTATGACTACGTTGCACTTACTGCAGGATTAGTTTAATTTTCATGTTATCGTGTCAAATTGTCGTGACTGCTCGTATCAAGAAAAATCAATGAATAATAAAAATAAAATAAGGTTTTTTTTTTGACGCTGTTATCATTTTTCACGAACACGTCATTGATTTAATAATGATAGTAAAATAATAATAATAATAATAATAATAATAATAATAATAATAATAATATAATAATAATAATAATATATAATTGGAATCAACAGACGTCAAAAACTTTGTAAAATTGTGGGAAAAACTTTATGGAATAGAGAAAGGAGTGAAAATATCAGAGAAACATATGCAGTCGAAGATATTAAAGAATGGATATATAGGAGAAAACACGAATGGGATGCGGATATAAGCAGGATGGAGAGCAATAGAATTGTCAAGACTACAAGGGATAATCTACCTAAGGGCAGAAGACAACAGGGAGGTCCCAGAATGCGGTGGTATGGCAACCAAAGATGAGGCAACAAGAATTGACGAAACAACAAGTGTAAAATTATATGTAAGAAGAAAATAATTAATTTATATTAACTACGTTTAACTTCTCACCTTATAGGTACTTTTTACATGGCATACTCTGCCCGGGCCTTACAGTGCCACGATCTATCAAGAGAGTGATTATTTTAATCTGTAGATCATGCTCATACCAAAGAAACTTGTCCCGACCGGGGATCGAACACGGGCCTGCTGCGTGATAAGGCAGCACACTCCCTCGAGACCATTGCAACTGTTTTCGGGTAGGAGAGGGTGACCACTTTTTCACACCTAGTGAGCAGTTATTAACAGCCCTACTATACAGGAGTCACGTACACCAGACTTTTCACGTAACTAAAAAAAAAAAAAAAAAATGTCAATGGGTTTCGATCTAGTGAGTGACCGAGCTAGCCATGGAGCAGGACCATTACGACCAATCAACCTCTACTCCAAATGTTCATCAAGGTATTCTCTAACATTTACTGCGAAAACCAGAGAATTTTACCGTCGCGTGATAATTAATCTCGTAAAATTAGTTAGTATATGCAAATATCATGATTATATTCAAATTCCAAGGAAAAATATGAAGATTATGAATATTATAATTATCCTTACAGAGGGAGACAATAAAACAGAACATATTAATTCAATCATTCAAATTGTAACATTTCTACATATGAGTCAATAGTTTCCCATCAAGAACACTTCATAGAAGTTAGAAAGGAGGTAAATAAAACTTCTAGACAGAATCTCTGAATATAAGAATGTTACAAATGGAATATAACGCAATAGCTAATTGTCAAACTTGTCAATATCAGTTTACAGCTATAAAGATTCGTATGCTTAACGCAGGAAAATGTAAATGTCAAATCACTACCAGAAACTAGTTAGTATCTTGACGTCAAACGCATTACGATTCCTGAAGACCAATATTTCGAATCCTAGTAGGGGACTAGAGTCAGAGATAATATATTATAATATATTTCTGCTCCCTTTTTGAGACTATGGGGAATTCCAATTTACGCCCATTTCAGCCACTTGATTTTGAACTACCAATGCAATTAGTGCTATAAAGTGTACAATAAATGTGAGAGGCAAGCAAAATAAAGCATCGCCTACCGAATTTACTTCTTAGCTAACCGTACCAAAGGGTCATCATTTGTATACAAACTTACGACCTACATACAACATTGCGCGGCAAGTCAGATCAAGATGGAAATTTGAGAAAGTTATTATTAGTCAGAAAGGACTTTACTGAAATTTCGGGTGCCTAATGATTAATTTAGAATAATATACGGGTATCCGGAAAATAAACTTAATTTTTTTTCGCTATAATAACTTTAAAAAATTATCATAGTTTAAAACATTATAGATTTCAAAGTCACGTTACCTGAATTAAACTGTATTTAAGAACTTCATTATTTTACTTCCTCGATTAATGAATTGAAGAAGTTTTATATTAATCAACTGATCTTCATATTACAAAAAATCAAACCCGAGAGAATTTATTAAATTGTACTAATTTAAACTCCTTAGATATATCACCAGTATCTCAGAGGAAAGAAATGTTCACTACCGTCAAATACAGGATCATCGAAAAAGGTTGCAGCAATTTCAAGCAATCATAGCTCAGGAACTACTTGAGATATTAAAACGAGTATTTTTTGTTAAATTCACCAACTCAATTTTTTTTCATGTCTTAGAATGTTCCTATGTGCGCTCCGTTGGTTGCTCTGCAAACATCCAGCCGATAGTCCATTTCGGCCCAACAGCGCTGGATCATCGCAGGCGTGATTGTTGCAACATCATCGATGATACTTTGCCTTAAATGTTGCATATCTCTGATTGGTTCATCGTACACAATGTTTTTTATGTATCCCCATAAAAAAGTCTACATGTGTCAAGTCGGGGTTTGTAGGAGGTCATTCAATACGATCGGAGATGTTTACTTAGACGTGCTAGAACAGTACGTTTTACCGCAAGTAGGGCAAATTGAAGAAGAAAATAACGTAACGTTATTCTTTCAACAAGATGGCGCGCCCCCACACTTTTCCCAACAAGTTCGAGACGCTCTGCATCAAGATTCCCTGATCGGTGGATTGGTAGGTCCGGTCCTATTCAATGGTCTCCTAGAAGCTCCGACTTGACACCGATCACTGATCTACAACATTTAAGGCAAATGATCACCGATACTGTTGCAACAATCACGCCTGCGATGATGCAGCGCTCTTGGGCCGAAATCGACTATCGGCTGGATATTTGCAGATCAACCAACAAAGCGCACATATAAACATTCTAAGATAAGAAAAGAAAACTTTTTAGTTGGTGAATTTAACAAAACAAATACTCGTTTTAATATCTCAAATAGTTCCTGAGCTATGATTGTTTGAAATTGCTGCAAACTTTTTCGATGATCCTGTACAAATGAGCAGCAACAACGGATAATATTATCATTGAATATACGTAAAAATAATAACCCGCACTTTAATTACTCGGTTCACAAGTGAATAAAGCTAATAGAATTACAGCATGCTTAAGAGACATAATTAAGGCCGGCATTTTACATTTCTCATACTTACAACATTGTTCGTAACACAGACACACACACACACACACACACACACACACACACATATATATATATATATATATATATATATATATATATAATACGGGAAATGTAGATGGCCGGTTATTAACGATACTGTTCACTTTGGATGGGCAATAAAGTTAATACTAACTTACCCATCTAACACTTACTTTCTCATTTTATCACTTACCTTGACCTACATTAGTGGGCAAGTTAGGGTGTTAAAGTGCAAGTTAGTGTTAGATGGGCAAGTTAGTGTAATGTGTGTGTGTGTGTGTGTCTATGTGTGCGAAGGAGAGATTGAGATAGAGATAGAGAATACAATAACTATTTGAATTTCTTGAGAGGATAAGATGTTTAAAAACGATTAATTTATATTTGTTGCATGTCTTCTTGTTCACTCAATTTTGAATAAGTAGACGTATTAACTCGATACAAACATAACTTAAAATCCGAAAAAAATACCAAAGATCTAAGAGACCCTATCAGCTCAAGGGGGGACGAAAGGAGATGGCATGAAAACATAATAGAATACGACTGTTAATAATGTCAAATTCATATTTTTTCAGGTAACCTAATGCGATTATTCTTAATTAATATGACATTCATCATCTCTAGGCGGGGATTAGAAGAGCAACTGAGATTAGTGTCGAATTCATAATTTGCAAGGCTCGCTATTCTTATTTATGCCAGTCCATAATTTATTTTAGCCATAGCTCAACTCTTATCAATCTTACGGGGCGAGAAAGAAAAATGAAATTTCCAAAACACTGACAATTAGTGTCGAATCTGTTGTTTTCGGAGTCGCTAAGCTCATTAACGGCCATCCAGATATTATTTGAACCAAAACGTCACTCCTAGAACTCTTTGGAGGATGAGAAGGGATGGAAAATTTAATGTCCAGAAGTTCGATATTAGTGTCGAATCCAATGTTTTCAGGTCGCTGTGCTCATGTATGGCAGTACTGATGTCATTTAACCCAAGGCGTGGCTCCTAGCTCTCTTAGTGGGTGAGAAGGAGTGAAAAATAAACTGTCCAAAATGGATAATATGAATCAAACATTGGTGGATAATATTAAGTTTTGGAGCACACGTAAGTAAATTTGGTAAAATATAGTACTAAGGCTGATAATTTCTTCAGTTGAGACCAGCATTTTGAACATGTTGAAATTAGAACATTTGAAGAGAATACGATACAATCTCAGTAACAGTATTCAGAACCAGGTTCGTATATGTTGCAGGTGTTCAAGGTATGCGCAGAACACCCAGGAAATTCGTTAATCTCTTTTTTTTAGTTTTTTATGCAATGTAATAATATATTAATTTATTACAATTTAAATGTTCGGTAATATCAGAAATTGTTGTATGTACACTTATACAGTAGATCAAGATTATTTTTAATTACACTGGAGAACAAAATTTAACTTTTTGTTAGTTGCGGAATTGAAATGACCAGATTTTCATGCATTTGTTTTGTGGCTGTACTTGACGTTGTCAGCAGTGATCCAGTTTTTTCGTAATTTTGACAAATATCTTTGAGTAAAATAAAATCCCTCCTTAAATCTGGTAATATCAAGACTAGCTTAGCTCAGTTAAGAGCGTTTCCTTTCAGATTGTCTGCTGCAATGGACCCCGGGGACATCTCTCACCACTGACCGACAATAGTCAGCTAGTATAGATGTATCGTATTTGCCTCGGTATCGTCTTTCGAGATTGTCTGGTGAAAATGTTCTCCAAGTTCATCAGAAACTGCAGCACAGTTTTCCAGGAAAAAATCCACATTTGAGTGGAGAAAATGGTTTTGTAATGACACATTGCACCCAATTTCACGATAAACTAGTTCACACATTGTCTGTAGTTTGGGGTCCCGTGGTTCCCCAAGAAATTTAAGGTGACTACTCTGAATGATTCCCATGCATTTTTTCCTTTTCTAATGTTCCGAAAAGTATTTATCCCTGAAAAGTTATCTGACTGAGAAACCAATAAAAATACCTTCCTTAATTTTAGTTGTACTTAGTCTCGGAAATTTTATGAGTAAGTACCTAAATGCACTCCCATCGCATACCTAAATGCATTCACATCAGTAACACTGCCTTAAGTCTGAACGTTTATGAATTTAAAAAATAATCTCCACTCTTCTAGTCTGTGTTGGATGCTTATAGCATACATTAAACCTTGTATATTGTTGCAGAATACGATGTCCTTTTTTTATTAATTGCTCAAGTGGCTTCGGGCGTGTTCTATATGCAGAGACCTTTACATTCTCGCCAAGATTCTTAAACTGTCTAAGTCGCGAAGCCAGGAGCTCTCCTTTGGCCTTTGAGAGTTCTGAGTCTCGGAGAATATAATTTAATTCCTCTTGAGTCATTCTGTATGACTGAGTTGGAATTTTAGGACTGAAGTCAGGATCATGGGATGTGGATTTTCTGGGTATTTCTTCCGAAGCTCTTTAGAGTGTGGCACCGGACGAATACCTGAAGGTACGTTGGGATAATTCACGGCTGACTTTTTCTTTGAAACAAACTTAACCAATGGGACCATGCAGAAATTACAATCACTTACATGATTAGTTTGTTCTCTCCAAATCATGGAGATTTTTTGTGTCCTTTCAACCAGTCACTATGATTTGCAGAACATGATTGTAGCAAATATGTGGAGCAAAATGTTTGCAAAATCCTCTATTTTGTACCCGAAATAAAGATTGGTACGCTTTCTTAATAAATAGTTATATGTCGCTTTTGCGATGCGAACATCACTTTTCCTCAAATATAACAAAAGGTATATGGACTATACGCACAATGTCGTGGCATTTTAGCTTCTATTACACTGCAATCGTATCTCTGCGCATAATTTTAAAAATGTATTTGAGAAAATATTGATATATCACACATGTGTTCTACACAACAAAACTGCACATCTATATAACTTATATACCAAGGCACGAACCATTGTTCACTCACAAAATTCCACTTTAACTGATTTCCCAACCTGTTGGGGGTAAATACCAACCCTTTAAGATATATCTTATCTATATTATACAGCTGTCACTCTCTCTCCTCCTTTAAGGGTGTTTCCTTGACCTTCACACTGACTACATTATTCACAGCATATGCAGTAACACTAGGCATGCTTATAATTTAAGTAACCAGCCCATTGTCATAATTTTAATTCTTATATTCGTAATTAGGAGTTTCATGTTAACATAATATGGTCACTTTTACTTCCGTAACTCTATGGCTGTTGTCCAGTGTAATCATTTAAATATTTTAAATGCCTGCTGGTTGGATGTGAACAGGTACCACGATCCCCAGATTGATTTCGTTGTATAACGTACGCTCTGCCTGACCAAGTGGAATGCGGTATTTGGTCTGATTGTAATGAACATACAAAAGAACGTACCCGGTTGAAAGTTACTGCTATAATCCTCTGTTTGAGCACGGTGGCGTAGTGTGGGATACTGTACTCGGTTCTCTCAAGCTGCCAGGTCGTCCCTGTATACAGATAGCTCCGCTCGTCATTTTTTCTCCCCCAATGCTCCAGATTGTCATTTCGACATTCCTGGTGTTCTCTCCTGGCATGGCGTACTTGTAACCCACTTATGAGGTTGGGGAGCCTGGAAGGCGAGTTTACGCTGTCCCGATGATATGTGAATTGATGGTGGTGGTAATGATGCGCCAGGAGAGGCCTCAAACTGAACTTAAGCTGAATATGGTATTGATGATAACGATGGCCACATGAGAACGACAATAATTGTAGTTATAATTGTTATAACATGTTGAATTTGAGGTTTGTTAGTGTGAATGAATTTTGTCGTGGTCAAGTTTTATTATTGTATGAAAATGCTATGGTTGCAGCGAAGGACCTGCCTTCGGACAGAATTACTATGGATGGAAGTTTTATTAGTTGTCTGCCAGGTGCCAGTGCAGGTGAACTATTTAAATTGCTTATTTATTAATAAGAGCTAATAGCACTTAGAAATGTATAATGTAAAAAATCTTTTAGAAAAACTAATCTCTTCTCGATCACTAGAAGAGAAGTTACATATAGTGAATAAAGGTTTACCACTTCTGAGTTTAGTCCAACAATATAAAACAAAAAGTTAACAATATGTTATACATTTGTCTATCTCACATATGAAAACGTAGAATAGTTAGCGGGATGTGAAACTTTAAACAGATTATTTGGTTGGTCATGTTTATTGTTTTCTAACAAACATGAGTTTTAGTGTAATAGCGTGATTACGATGTACGTTCGTTGACGTTACGTTGCGTTGATAGGGCAAGCTACAACGCACAATTTGCGTAGAGTATCATGATCAACATTCATTGACGTTAAGGTGAAATATGGTAAATAGTTATTATGGCACAACTTACATTGTTTCCTTTTTATTTCCAAATAGCTTCCTTTTTTCCTTCATTTTTGTTGTATATAAATTAGTGCGATCGCACAAACTCGATAATCACATCGTTTCTCATGATGATATAATTATTAAAATATAAAAATGTTGTAATTTACTGGTTCCGCTAAGGTCAACAACTATCAGCTAGAAAGAAATGGAATGCGGGAACTGATTAAGCAAAGATTTGTTGACATAAAATCACATCAAAAACATTCAGTATCTCAAACGCATTACAATGCTTCCTGAAATGAAAACTTTACGACAAACAGCGAAATTATACTTTACTTGATGATACTAGTAGAACTCATACTAGTAAACACGACGCAGAGGCAAACAAAAATAGAGCCGTATTGATACGAATCATTCACGCTGTTTGTCATCTTCCTAACCAAGACCTCTCTCTATGGGGACATGACGAATCAGATACTTCTTTAAAAATATATTTTTTTTTTTAGAATTTTGAATGTGTTAAAAAATATTATATAGGCCAACTTTTAGAAAACGATCTAAATTCGACCACAGTGTTCGAGGAACTTTTCCACTGATTCAAAATGAAATCATCAGAGCAATTACTGATGCAATGAAAGGAGAAATAAAAAATAAAATTAACTCAGTTTCTTTAGTAGCTGTAATACTGTAATACTTGATGAAACTTCTGATATTGAAAACAAATAACTATTTAGAGTTCTCCGCTATGTAAAGGGCAGTACTGCCAATAAAAGATTCTTGGACTTCGTACATATTAGTGCTTATTAGTGTTGATGGAACAGCAGATTGTTAATTTACTCACGTAGAATGAGTAGTTAACGAATTTAAAATATTTACTAAACTCGTGGATCAGGCGTACGATGGGGCTTCCGTATTTAGCACCCATGTGTGAATGGCTTTCAAACTAATATCTTATCATCCTATCGAAATGCAATCTTCACCCACTGTATAATAATAATACATATCCGAACTTTGTTAGTTCTTCGGAAATGTTATTAAAGTATTCTGGTAAATGGAATGGTGAGACAGTCATCAAATCACTTGGTTTCCTCTACATTATTTTCAAGTGTTTAAAACTGTGTTTCTATTGGAAGTATTTTCGATGTTGCTTACTTACACAGATATATCACACAATATTTTACAAACAAAACAATTTGATATGCTTTACTGTAGCAGAAAATTAATTGATCACAAAAATAAACATCAATATGATAGAGAACGTTCTTAGTCATCAGTTTGGAACAACACAATTTTATTAGGGGTTAAACCTATCAGATTTAAACGAATCGGCACTCTCCAGATAAAGTGGAAGAAGAAAATAATTATCTCCGGCTGTACTTGGAAATTATTGTTTGCCTAATTCATCAGATTCCTCAATTTGACAAACTAGAATATTTCCATTCGTTATATTACCAGAAGGATTGTGAATGTAGAAAAACATTTCCAGAACCACTACTACAGAAACTTTGACTCAGTACGGAAATTTATTTGATTCTATTGGACTTAAGAATGAACTAAGTGTTCTCTGCACTTCATCTGAACTTCAAGCAAAAGATGTTCATGAACTTGTTAGTTGTACATGAAAATTTCCTCTCATCTGGGTTCAGTGAAGAGTGTAAACTTTTGAGGTTAATACGTTGTACTACAAGCTCTGTGGGACGTTCGTTTTCTGTACTAAGACAAATCAAGACCTACTTGAGAACTATTCAAACTCAAAAAAGTCTTTGTAACCTAAGTTTGTTATCAATCCAAAATGAGTTAATGCACAAAATGAAGTCCTAAGACACATTTGATAATAATGTGATTCAGAAGTTTGCATCACAACAAACAAGAATACAGATAGTGTTTAAATTAATAACGTACGTAATTTTATTACGAAATGCATGGAATTTTTGTCAAATATAGACAATGCTGAATTATATATTAATGTAGACCTGGTATTTCACTTATTATAAATGGGTGCCTACAGGTATATATTTTTAACATCCATACTCCACGTTCAGCATACGCCACTGTTCAGAACTCTTGAAGTGAATAAAAGACAATGATTCTGAAAGATGGTTTGAAGTTTATAAACACTAACTTATTGACATAATAACTACATTGAGACAAAACCTGTACGTAATATCATGGTAGAACTCGTTTTGTACAAGTACAAACTGAATCAATTCCATTTCCTTAAATACAGCAACACAATTTTGAAAATCCTTATATGTTTAAATAAAAAAGTATGTAATGAACTCACCTGCTTACGTTAGCTTTGTTTATTTCCCAATCACATGGAACTCTATTCCTTTTCCTTACTCATTCTCCTGGAGTACATTATCGTTTAATTCTTTCTCCCATTTATAACAATTGTTTTGAGAAACTTGTAACTAATTGAAAAATAAAATAATAGGATATTTATATGACAATATCAACTGGTATGTCCACCGCTGTGATCTCGAGGTAGCGTACTGCCTTGTCACGCGGCGGGCCCGGGTTCGATTCCCGGTCGGGACAGGGTCCAGGGTGAGGTTTTTTCGGGCTTTTCCCTCACCTGTAAGGCAAATGGCAGGTAGATTAGGGCCCAACGGTCACGGAAAATCATCCGGCCATCATCATCATCATCATCCCTATCATTGTCATCATCATTCTTCACCGGTGTGGAAAGCAACGGGAAGCTACCACACTACAATTGCTAGTAAAACTGTAAATCATAGCATGAAAATGCTATGATTGCTATGAAAGACCAATCCTCGGGCGAAATTACTATGGATGGATGGATGGATCAACTTATATCTATTATAATTTATCAGAAATGAGTTCCGATAATTCAATTCAAAACCGATGTAGCAATATGATTGGTGTAAATTGAAAATTTGAGTTACGCTAAAATCCCTGTATTCTAGATTGCTTATATAACTGTAGAATGTTAGCATCACTTGCACTAAACAAGGGATATTCTCAGTTGGTCTACAATCCCTGTATTGTAGATTTGTTTTTAATTGCACAATGTTACTTTTACTAACTATATTTACATAATGAGCAATGGTGCGAAGAATATAGCTGCACTCTTAACTCTATATATATATATATATATATATATATATATATATATATATATTGTTGAATGTGAATTTTATTTTACATCACTATTTTAAGTTTTAATAGGAAAATAAAGTACTTATAGAAGAATAATTATAAATTATTGTAAATAGAAGATAATTGTGCAAGTTAAAAGTTTTGTGTAACACATGTTGTAGTTCTTAAAAGAAGTCTTAAATGATAATATGTCAACAATCGTGACAATGTTGTTTTTCTTCATAAGGTGATATATATCCATAGACGTTTTGCCCTTCTCAACTATTTCCTTCCATTTTGGACAGATTTTGGGCAAATTTCAATACCTAATAATTTTATAACATCCGCTATACAATCATATTCCATATTCTTATCAATGTTCTGTTTTCATTTAGTTCACCCAGTTTCTAATCATTTCGATATTATAAACATTAAAATTGTCTGCAATGTGTAAGGATCCGGCCACAGTTACAAGCACTACTGAGTGTCGAATAATTTACTGTGAGGATATCCTTTTCTTGCCTTTAAAGTTCAAACTACCTGTATCATATCGGATAATTCCTTCTCCGCCAGCGATACCGTTAAGGTCTTTACCGGAGCCAACAAAACCAAGCCTTTTCTAAGAGTGTGAATTTGTCGATGCCAAATGACCCGATGGTTTTTAGCTTGGTGTTCCTCCTCCTTCCTCATCCGGCATTGTTGACAATGATAATACAGCATTTACCTCAAAACTGATAAGTATTTGAATGTCTTGTAACGAGATAATGCCTTTAATCATTTCGGTAATTAGTTTAGATTCCTCAGCTTGTCTATTTTGAATTGAACATTTTAAAATATTTATACGCTTAATCTCCTATACGCTATGAATCGCACGAGTTCACAAAGGAACAAAATTGTACTTATAACATATCCAAAGACAAGTAACATAAACACAGGAGTCAGATGTGTCAGACTGAACACCACATACTCGCTCTCTTCATCTGTTTGTTTAACTTTCAAATTAATTTTATGTTTAATTTCGGACCAATAATTTTCGAGAAGTCCTGCCTCGACGCACCGTCTGATGTGAACATTTAAGATGTGCAATATTGGATATCCCATTGGCACACCAGCACTCATTGGCAATGTCAGAATAGATTCGTCCAAGAAGCAGACTACCTTACTCTGGTCGTGGAACCCTGACGCGAGAGCCAGGTAAGAAGGGAAATAACTTATGGCTGGTGTGAACGCTTTTCTGTTGAACATCACACTGCTAACACATTCACTCATATCAACATAAACATCTTCTTGAAATTCGCTCAGTTTTGGAAGATCTATAACATTCTGAAGGCTCTCCATTACAGGGTAAGAACCAAGCTTCAATCCGGCCGCCATGACATCTTCCAAAGTTTTGATCCGTGCTCCATATCCTGGTTCAACCAAGTAAGTTGTGAAGTATGCTTGAAACACTGTGCTGATTGCAAAACAGTACCATACGTACACAATAAACAAATTTCTTGTATGTAGAGAAACAGGAATTTGTGGTATTGAAATTCCCAACAGGATTGCCCATGAAGCGCTGAAGCACTGTGCCAACAAATTGAACCCAGTAAATGCATTTCTTTGAGCTGGATATTTCGACAAAATCCAGAATAAAATGCTGACAAAGATAAAAACAAGTCCCATACACGCCCACGTAGATAAACTAAACAATGCTACTATTTTCTCAGTTTTCGCCATCGATTGTGGACAGGGAACTACATGTTTGAATGTGTCAATGTACATTGGAACTGATGCATCACCAAGAAATGTAAAGGTTGTACACCTGGAAGACACCCACCAGCGATATCTATTTCTCCAGATGCCAACATAAATATTAAATTTAAAATGTTTTCATTTTTCATTTCAACGACCGGTTCAATGAACTTGGGAGTGAAGTTTACTTCGTTTACAAACAGGTTGATGAGTTCCATGCCGATGCCTTGCAGGACAAAATGTTCTTCTCCTTCTTGATTTGTATAATTTTCTTTTATGACATAAGGTTCGGGTCCAAGAGCCGCTATATTTAAAACACATCCCATGAAATTTTTGGGCAATTTACTTGGAAATAAATCAAAATCAACAAAAGTATCTACACTTACATTATGCATATTCCATTTCCCAATTAACAAAACGGTTTCTTCATTGCAGGCACCGTTTAAATATGGGAATAATGTGTAAGCTGATACTGTGATGTTTTCTGTTGTGTCATTTGTGTCATCAGTGAATACAAGCAACACAGCATTGATTACATTGTCTGTGTGTTTTAAAATAGTCAGAACTGTGTCAGCGAATTTTTCAGTAGTTTTTTCGAGTTCACCACACGCCAAAACTAAGAAATTTGATCGTGGATTCCAGAATGGTTTATTTTTTATTTTCTCTACATTTTCAGCGAAAATATATTCAAAGTCTTCAGTCTGTGGATTTATAAATATAATATAGCCTTTGTAAGGAAAATCTATGGAATAGTCTTCATTTTCTGAATTTTGAACTAACACGGGCCATAAATAATTATCATTCACAATTTCAAATGATATATCTTCTATCCACTGTATTGTTTTGGGAATTCAGCGCTGTTTAAAGACGCACCGCCATCTTCTTTAACACCATTTGACAATAAAAAAATAACAGGACCTTGTGTAAAATATTTAAATAAAGTATATTTAATTAGTGATTCAACGAAGTGTTTTCTATCGATTCCAGATAATTTTCCTTCAACTCCAAAACTTAGAATTAGAATTGTCATTATGGTTGTTATAAATAGGCCTTTCATGTTTTGTGACTGGTAGGCCTAGTCAATTTATGAATTAGAAGAGGAAATCACAAGAATTTTATATGAAAATGTGTCTGGAGAATCAGGACTAGCAATAAAATAATGTGTGTATATATATTGCAGTATTTATAGAGTTGGAAATGTTAGAATAGTTTGGATATCTTCAACTAATACTCAGAGAATTGTTAAGAAGATTATGGAATAAATAGTACGTAGTAGACGGAGGGGGAGACCAATTAATATATTTTCACGTTCATGCCCTAATGAGTATTGTTATAATTCTAGCTGTCGTAACTTATATAATAATTATATTAATTATAAATGATTTTAATAATCGGTTTCTCCTTGAAGGTCAATTAATTGAAGTTGCATGAACAATTCAGTTAATGTGGAAGAATAAGTAAGACACTTCGATGAGAAAATAATTAGGAAGAAGGCTATAGATCGGAATGAGTGTACATGCCATTTGAGAAGCTAAGAATAGACTTAAAGAGACATAATGATAAAGAAGAATAATTGTACTTATATGGAAGATTAGACTTGTCACAACGTCGTGGTTTTATCGCTAAAATCCTTGTAATTTTTCCCTGCTAGTTATGCGATCAATAACACCAAAGTAAATAAGAAACTGAATATTTTTATTGGTTTAGTTATGTTCAGCTGTTCAGTCTAGCAGCCAGTGCGCTTTTGTTACTAATAAAATGGATGTTGTAATGTAAATCGAGTTATAAAAATTAGTAGTCACACATTCAAATGAACTCGGGTACTTATATCTGTTCCTGACGAGTTGAAATAATCCTCAACAATTCGCCAGTCGGTCTTGTTGATACACATTTTGGAGGTCACAGGGGATGGAGGAGACGTGGAAATGGAACTTAACGTTTAAACGATGATCCCGGAGTAAAGACATCGTATGGCAGATAGCCCTTTGTCTGTCTTTCTCCGTTTTTTTATGGCTAGAGTAGTTTCTCTCGCACTACTGAAATTATAAGTTCCTCGTTATGGAATTGTTAATTCTCTAACTAGTATTATTTTCAGCGATCATATGTTCGAAATGTCATGATCAGTTTATAATTATTGAAATTTTGTTTATTGTCAAATCACTATTAGTAGCCTATAAATTAATGTGATTGCACACCACCGTCTGCCTTGTCTCTATTTTACTTTCTTTCTAATGTACTATAGGCCTATATGTTGTTTGTTTTCATAACACAATTGTTGTGGTCAATTTAATATTTAACAGTTGTTCAGTTTCATTATTGTTACGAATGACGGCTTCCTCTTTTTCGTATGACTATGTTACACTAACTGCACGATTAGTTTCATTTTCAGGTTTTCGTGTCAAACTGTCGTGACTGTTAGTATGTAGAAAAATCACTGAATAATTAAAATCAAATTAAGATTTTTATTTTTTGACGCTATTATCATTTTCACAATCACGTCATTGATTTAATAATTATAGCATAATAATAATAGTAATAATAATATAAAAATAATAATAATAACAATAATAATAACAATAACAATAATAATAATAATAATAATAATATTGGAAACAACAGAAATGAAATACTGTAAAATTGTGAGAAAACGTTATGGAATAGGAAAAGGAGTGAAAAATCACAGAAACTTTTGCAGTCGAAGATATTAAAGAATGGGTATATAGGAGAAAACACGAATGGGATAAGCATATAAGCAGGATGAACAGCAATATAATGTCAAGAGTGCAAGGGATAATCCACCTAGGGGCAGAAGACAACAGGGGATCACAGAATGCGATGGTATGACGACCAGAGATGTGGCAACAAGAATTGAAGAAAAAACAGGTTTAAACTTATATTGGAAGAATGGAGAAGGAGAGGAAAATAATTCATTTATATTAACTAAGTTTAACTTCTCACCTCATAGGTACTTTTTACATGTCATACGCTCCCCGGGGCTTACACTGCCATGACCGTCGAGAGAGTGATTTTTTTTATTCTATCGATCATACACATATCCAGGAACTTGTACCGACCGGGGATCGAACCCGGGCTCGCTGCGTGACAAGGCAGCACGCTCCCTCGAGACCACAGCAGTGGATTATCATTTTCATCATCATCGTCATCTACCGTCACGGTTTAGACCATTTCTCATCTGTTCCGGTTCCATAATATAGTTGCTCGCTCCATATTTTAAATGGTCGTCCAGAACTTCTATGTCCTTGCGGATTGTAATTTATCATCCTATATGGTATCCTCTCTCATCATTCATTCTACTAACATGTTCAAACCATTATTATTATTATTATTATTATTATTGTTATTATTATAGTACCGAAATCAAGTTTTCGATACATGGATTACGTCATACTGCGCAACCAATACGTCATCGCGTCTCAATTTTCTTATGTGATCTTAGTGAACAGTGCCAAATTCTCTCCTACCTACTCCCTCCTTTCCTATTACGCGCTGTGTGCTATCGCGCATACTCCCCTCTCCTAGTGAACTCTCATATAGAGCTGTGCTTTCTAACATCAAATCATCATCTGTTTATCCATCATAGGAGTCTGGTCGATATAGCTCAGAGGAGCTTCTTTGGTTTATTAGTCCTTTAGGCCAGGGTGCGGCCACAAGGAAAGTGTACCCCAGCCCTTGGCTGGACTAGTGTGATTGTATTATCGTACGTATGTTTGTTAATATTGTTTTTTGTAATGATGATCGATGATAATATTATTTATTTTGTTAACTTATTAATCTTTGACTTTTATGGGCCTGGGCAAAGATATCTTTATTTGAGCAGTCTATGTTTTCAACTCAAAGTATTTATCAACAACACAGGTTTGATCCAGCACCAACAAGCGGTGCAAATTCTGGTAGCAGATCGCGTGGTTAAGGGTTCATGTCCCGGTGCAATTTCTGGTAGCTTGAGCGTGGTTACGCCGCCGGCACATTATTATTATTATTATTATTATTATTATTATTATTATTATTACAGAAATGCTTTGGATAGAAATGATGAGTTCATATAATCAGTATATATTTGACTATAAAGCTAAATAAAAATAAATTATTTCACCGGTACAACAATGTATTTTTAATGGTTGTGATACAATTTGTATATGTTTTGTGTATTAACTGATTGAAAGTACTATAATTTATTCCATTTAGGAAGTAGTAATGCAAAAGGTTGACTACATATTCCTAACAGTTTCGTTCTGCAGTGGTTATTTTTAGTTGGCATATATTTTAAATATAATACTTAAATTCGTATTTTATTTGTAGAAGTCCTAATACCCTTATCATTCAATACCACCAAGTTAATTGTTAACACATTTAGGGATGCTGTTTTGTATCAGTGGCTGAATAGGTTGTGTACAGCACATGTTAATATTTTAAAAATCAAAATTAAAGTGGGAAGTAACACTATGAAATATTTTAAATTTATAAATGATTTTCTGAATTTTCTTTATATATTTCATCTCACGAAGTTCCATGTTTTCACGATTCACCTTCAGTCAGTCTTCAGAGTTGGACGTTGATTGAAAATAAATGTAAAATGAACTGTGATAACGGTATCTTGATAACACGGTACTTTATGAGGCGAGATATAAGAGGTGAGGCTATCCCGGTATTCAAAATCCAAATGCTGATCCAGAGATCATTGCTAAAGTTGCAGAATGCTTCCTTCTTGAATTATACAGTTAAAGCAATGTGAAATGTAAGAAAAAGTATGTCTTTAAACAATATACATGCTTCACAACATCAGCATATAAAAGTAAATTAAATATTGCGTCGCTACCACCAACAGGATCAGCAACGGTACAGGAATGAACAAATGCAGAGCAATGGGGATGGAAAATAAACAAGAACGGACTAATTCACCACACTCGAGCCCCCAGCTCCGGAAAGCTTGTTAAAACTTATTTCTTCCGAATGCAAAACGAGATGTCAGAAAGCTTGTGGATGCAGAAGGCTGGGTTAAAGTGCTCCGTTATATGCACGAATTGTAATGGTGCCTGGGATAACTCGCAAGTTCCATCACAAGATAACGATGAAGAGAAGAAGAAGACGGAGACAATTTTGGAGCAAAACGTATGAAAATCGAGAACTAGAGGATTGCGATGAAACTGATAATCCCATCGCGGATGATGTGGAAGAAAGTTCGGTCTGTGACGTTTCGATCGGTACTAAAGACAATGAACTCGCAACACGTGGTCCATCAAGAACAGCGAAGCGAAGGAGAATGCGCTAAATTTTGGAAAAGTGAATTGCATGTGGATTACGCCTACTGGGGATACCACGATAAAAATACGCGCCGCTTACTCTAGTTGTGTGGAAATGAGTTTTTTGGCCTAAACGTGTGTTGAACTACACTTTGCGGCGCTCGTACGCCGAAACTATTGATTTTAGGAAAACAAAGGCTATTACATGAATTGTAGGAAATTTTCTCTAGTTTAATTTTGTATATAAATGTTTTTATCGTGAAATGAGTGATAAAGGAGATTTTAGCCGCCATTTTTCAAATATGGCGGCGCGAGCGGCAAAGATACGAGGTGGCAAAGTTGAAATTCGGAAAGAGCACATCGAAATCTATAAAATTACAAATTTTCAAAACTCCCGGAAAACTTTCCAGGCAAAACTATCAAATGACTGTACTCTAATGCAATATAGACAAAACTAGGTAACTGATACAGTAGATAGCTATTATAAAATATACGTACATGAAACAATTATCCAGCGAACGGCCGCGGTGGCTAGTGGTTATGTTCGTTGCCTATAGTTCCAAGGAACGCGGGTTCAAACCCGGCTGTGATTGATGGGTTCTTTATGATGGTAAGATCAACGGGAAAAGTCCTCCGGGAGGGACTTTAAAGAGTGGGTCCCGAGTTTGAAGATTTTCAAGCTCATCAAAAATCCTTAAGCTTAAATAAGAATGCCTATCAACAAAATTTGTCGAATATTCTCATCCTAGTACTAACTTGCTTTCCTAGATGTCACTATGAGGCGGAATGAACCCGGGCCACTCAATGACATCTATCCGAAAACAAGTGTAACCTAATTAGTGTGGTGGAGAACGCCTAAGATTCGTCGAAAAAAGAGATTATAATATAAATATATATATATATATTAATAATGCATGTTAATATTTTTTAATCAAAATTAAGTGCGAAGTAACACTATGAGGTATTTTCAATTTTTAAATGAGTTGCAGAAAATAAAGTTCCGTATTTTTACGATATCGGTTTCAAAGCTCATTTTACGTTCATCTTCAGTCAGTCTTCAGAGTTTGAATTTGATTGAAGATGAAGGTATATATATATATATATATAATATAAAAAGAGAGAGAGAGAGAGAGAGAGAGAGAGAGAGAGAGAGAGAGAGAGAGAGAGAGAGAGAGAAATTAAAGTAGCCTATTCATAAATATGACTACTATTTAAAAAAAAAGCTATTAATAACGGTTAAAAGAATACTACTAAATTTGTTAGGTGTTTTTATCAGTTTTTTATTAAATAATTATAATAACTATTTAGTGGCGGCTCCGTGGCGCTAGTGGTTAGATGCTCGGCTCTCACCAATGAGGTCGCGAGACCGAAACACAAGTCACTTCATGTGGATTCCGCGGTGGAAGAAACAGAGCTTCGGCAGATTTTTTCTCGGGATTTCTACCGTTTTCCTCTGCCACAAATTTTATTCCTCCATTTCTCCATATTATTCTTATCGATTTCGTTCATCCGTTACTCTGGTGGTGCGTCAGGTGTTGTGGGCGACACCTTTGTCGTTCACAGACTTCTAAAATGCAGGGATTTCTCCTTATATCATCCCTCGACCGACCCTGGGTTAGACACGAGTTAAGGATATTAATATAATACTTCATTTTGATTTTTAATTATATTATCGTTGATAGTTTGACAGAATTTCATGTTCTGACAAATGAAACTAAAAAGAATAAATGTATATAATACAAGTTAGACGAGGAGGGATATAAAGAACAAATATCGAGTGTCTGAATGATGTGTATCGCAAAATCTACGAATTATGTACACTTAGCAAAAAAAAATGGGCCGATCCTTGATCTCGAATATTCTAAGTTCTAACACGCGATTCACAGGAGTAAACTAATTGCACAGTAGAACTACAATACGTTTCCCTTCTTCCTTTGAATATCATTGTTTCAAGCACAGCTAGTCAGCGAACGCTTAGCTCAGTGCTTAGTGGCTCGATTTGTACGCAAGAGGTCACAGGTTCGATTCCCGATGAGATTAAATGTATCTAATTGTTAAAATTGTTATTTATTTTATTGTTTCTACCCTTGAACAAGAAACGAACTAACTTATCATCATCGTTATTATTATTATTATTATTATTATTATTATTATTATTATATTATTATTATTATTATTACACAGAGTCAAGTAATACAAACCTGACACTTACTAAAAGTGATAAAACCTGTTTAAATGAAGAAACCTGCTCAGACCATAAGCTGATCACATTTAACTTACAAATGAACAAAGATACATATAATACTTTTAACCATATAGGCACCAGATATATCACCAACGCAGAATCTTATAATAAATTCAGGATCAATCTACCAAAGGAGATCGAACGCAACTTTGGCACACAAACCGGCACAGATGTCCTATCCAGCTAAAAAGGAGAAGAACTAGACATCATTTTGGAAGAAATAGTCAAAAAGTTATAAGAAATGAAAAATATAGCTAAAAAATTGAAAATTCAATTATAGCTGCTTGCAACAGATCCTTCAGAACCAAGATACCATCATCAGCTCTACTTAAACATAAATCTGTCCCTTCGTTATCCCAAGAGCTATCATTACTACTTTATAGCAGTGACGCTTCTTTATTTCGATATTATAATTATTTTTTTACATTAAGTAATGCAAGCAAATATGACATGAAAAGAAAACTAAACGCCTGAGCGGGGATTTGAACCCGGACCTCTGAATTGATACTTCAGTGCGTTACCACTTACGCTATCCAGGCACATACATTTATTTTTCCTCTATATATATTCTCCATCATGAGAGTTAGCTCATTACCCTCTAGTGGCTACTATAACTAGTAAGCAAATTAAAGAGAATATATATGCAGGGTGGAACAGAACTCTTAGGGCAAACTTTCCCAAGTTGTTTCCCAAGTTGTTCAGGGATGTTTTCTTCGTATTTTGAAAAAAAAAACCCATGGTCTTCGGTAGCTCATTGCCGATTAGTTTTATATCATTCAACCATCTTTGTACCTGTAGGCTATAATCAGAATATGATTGTTTCCAAATTTCATTGTTGTACTGTTTAAAGTAATTGTTCAAATTGTCCAACGCCATGATCACCAATAACTTCACAGCGATGTCTCATGGACTGTCGAACACGTTCCTGCATCCCAAGGAGATTGGCGCACATCGTTAGTGGCTACAAATCCATACACCAAGCTATTAATAAAGGCGCGCGCGCACCATGTTCGTCAGATTTGGACGGGGTTTTAAGGTGCGCGCGCGCCGCGCACATACGGCGCACCACGATCCACTCATTGTCGGTTTTTTCCACGAACACTTTGATGGTTCGCTGTTTAGATTTGGACGAGTACTTGAGAGGTTTGTTGTTTTCGGTGCGCACCTTATTATTATTTGAGTATGGA
>JASPKZ010001173.1:0-79283 GCA_030220185.1 Diploptera punctata
TATATGTTTCCTTTATCGGTCTTTTATAGTATTTATTATTATGGTATTAGGCCCTAGTGTAGGCTGACAAAGTCCAAAATTTCCTCCAAGCTAACATAACTCTTCTCTCCATTTCTTTTTGAATTTGGCTGTTAAACAAAATTATTTGACATGAAGGAAATGTTCTTTAACATACTCAATTTCATCATTGCCAATCTGGATTGGTATTTTAATCACTGTTATTTCTTTATTTTCGTTGTTTGTAACATTGATTTGAAGGCCCCATTTGTTTTTCTGTGTCAACAATGTTTTTTTTTAATATTTCCCTTGGCCTCTTCTATGTGCTTCAGTTTAATGAAAGTGATGTATTCTGCAAAACGAGATTATAAAGCTTTCTTACATTTATATCGATTCCATATTCCTCATTTATTCTACAAAGACATCTTACAATAATTTAATTGTGTTTATTAATTTACTTATTTTCTATCATAGTAATAGCTTTAGCTTCTCAATATTAATTTAATAATATATGCTATAGCTGTGTGGAGTCCCTCATGTCTTCTTCAGGTAGAAGCCATTCATTATGTTATTGTGAATGATGATTCATTTCAATTGAATGTAGGACCAGTAGAGTAAAGTTAAAGGAAGGATTTCTGGCTTGGATGGGAATGGAGCCTGGATTAGCTCAGTGGTCTGAGCATTAGCAGGGAAAGCTAAAGGTTCGGGGTTCGATTCCCGGTTCAGGCAGAAAATTTTTCTCTTTACCATTGATTTACACATAATTTAATTGAGTTTATTAATTTACTTATTTCTATAATAGTAATAGCCCTTAGCTTCTCAATATTAATTTAATTAATATCGAGAGATGTTGGATCCCTCTGTTCGACTCCTCATAATGGGATTTCATTCCCAATTTTGTCCTTTTTGACTCTTGCTTAGTTGTTTAGGTACAGTTTACCAAAAAACCTGACACATTAACCATCATTTTTTTATTTATCTATAATCAACAAAATTTTTCATTTGGAGTGAGGAATACATGATACAAAACCATATGATAATTCCCAAAGAAAAAAGGAACAATGAACTGACTATACAAAAAATAAAATGTCACACAATTAAAAAATAAATAACCTCAATGAAAAGAAATCCTAGAGTGAATGACCACATCTTAACAAGTACATCTTGAAATATGTTCTGAATAGTTTACTAGAACAACACAGAGCAATGGGATTAGACATCGAACCTATGTACATGAAAACAGAAACATCACTTGGTACAATACGAGAAATTACACTTCCTTCAGGTATCAATTCTGTACCCTCAATCATTGCATAAAACTGAAAGGAAAAATACTAAATATGTAAACTGCTGTGAGTGCAATATACACCCTTGCACTTCTTTGTCGGACTTGTCTATGTGAATTTACTATCTGAGCTTCTCCTGGCATGTTCTCTGCACTTTGTTTCAAAGAGTAAACAATGTATGCATATGATATTGAAATTATTATGAAAGGTAAAATTCCAATAAATATTGCAATACAAATATGAATATATTACAGTTTTCAGCACAGTTACAAGTTTCAGTATATTTCTTTTTAGTGCAGTTACAGAAGAGATGCTAACTACTATAGCCAAGATCCATGTACACAGAATACTGTATAAAATCGACTTCTTAATTGAAATCTTTCTTTTCAAACAAAATTTAGATGATTTATTCAATACACAGAAACGAAATATACTCATCAACATAATAGAATAATACAGAAAGATTAAACCCAAGAAGAAACATTACATTCATATATTTGCAAATAGGGCTATCAAAGATGTTTTGTTTCTAAGTATATTATTTTAAATGCACAACTAGCAGGAATACTTGAAACAAGATTCAACATATCTACAATTGCTAAATTTATAATTAACATATTAGGCCAAGTTTGTAATTCTTTATGCTTGAGGAAATAAATATTGTGGTAGCATTCCTATAATTCCAACAACAAAAATTATACATGATATAGGTAACTGGATATAATAGAAATGATTTTTAACTTGTTTATAAAACATCTGCCTTTCATAATATTTCATTAACCACTCATTTTCTTTAATGTGAATTCCTGATAAGAATGAATTAAAAGTGTCAATTACACCAAAAATTTTAGCACACACAGAATTGTTGTACATATCAATATAATTAAATAATATCATTAATCTTTACCAAACTGATCAAATTCATTTTCAATTTTTCTTTCTTTGACATTTGAGAATGATACATTACTCTTCAACCATTTAACTTTCTCAACTTCAGATTTTTCCCACTGCATTATTATTCTATAAACTTTCATTATAACACCAACATAAATTTGTATTATCTTTCACATTATACAGTTCACGCACAACTGTTTGATTAGTTCTTACAGTTCTTTTACTAATCTGCTCATTCAATGCCTCTATAACGGTGCTATAACTTAAATTCAAATTATCAAAAGATGTGAAGTTAACAGATACCTGTACCAATCTGTTGCAGTCACTGGTAATAAGATGTGAATAGCTTGTGTTTGTATGCCTAGTAATATCCAACACACTTGAATCCGATTTATTATATATATAAAAATAATTGTAACAGAAAACTGTTCTGATTATTAAGCAGTAAAATAGTACAGTTAGTAGCATTATTCCTTTTCACAACTGTAACGACAAACTTATTTTATTAAATGCCGGTCTAAAAGTTGAAAATAATATATTTAAACTTGATAAGATAATGAGGTGTGTATATCAGCTACTTTCAGGGTATTACTGTTATTGTTCAGAAAAAAATATTTTAAACTGAAATTTAAAACAAATATAAAGCTCACTTTATCAAACTACAGTAAATAGAACTCAGTTTTTAAATGAGGCTATTCTGTTATTTAAAAATTGTAACAAAAAACTTAAATAATCAATATTATATAATTAATGCTAGTATCAAATTAAATATGTCTTGGGAGATATTTTAGAGACCGTCTTTTTTATATCTGTACTTGAAGCAAAGGTTCTCTTTGTGCGAGTTCTTAACCAAACTAATTTTCTTATTCTTAATTCCATACAGATGTCAGTGACTGACAAATGATAAGCTCACTGCTTAAAGAGACACCTAGTAGGTAAAATAAGGATTACTGGGATGGGAAAGGCTGAATACATTTTATACAGAGGCTCTAATTTAGGCTTGAGGTTCATTTAAGAGTCCAAAAAACTACAGATTTCCGACCTGCAGCTTAAAGTTTCTCCTCAAGATTCGACTCCTGACTCTAGTGAGTAGATACAAGGAACTTCACCCCTAGATCTCTGAAACCAATGTTTAATAGACTATTCCACAAAACTATATTTAATGTAGCATATCACTATAATGCATAGAAACATACATCAACTGACAAACCATATATTGTCAGCGATGTTGGCTGAGTGTTTTTATGTAAGGAACTATGGTCTTCAGTGACTTATTACAGAATAATGTGTTGTTCATATGTTAGACATGAAGAAAGTTCTTTGAATCTCGATACGATATTTCTGATCGATTAGTAAGACAGTAAAAATTGATTAACTTATCATCTAAAATAAATTCAGAAAAAAACCATAATTTATCATTAATCATTTATCACAGTCCTGGATAAAATAGCACACAATAGCACTCTACATGTCAACACTTAACATTTTACTCTGTAAATCAATCATTGGAGACCTGTGAATTCCTTTCTACAGAACACTCAGTTAACTTACCTGAATAATTTAGTTAATCTGTCAAAAATGACAAAACAGTGGTCGCAGAGATACTGATTCATTCATTCATATTGTTCTGCTCAAGAGCAGGTCTTTCACTGCAAACTCAGCATTCTCCACTCTTTCCTTGACTCAGCTTTCCTTTTTGTATCTGCATACAAACCATTTATTTTAATATCGTTTATCATCTGATGTATTTTTCTGCCTCTAACTTTCTTTACATTGACCATTCCTTCTAGAGCATCCTTCAGCAGGCAGTTTCTTCTTAGCCAGTGCCCAATCCAATTTCTTTTCCTCTTCTTTATGAGTTCTAGCATTGTTCTTATTTCACCCACTCTGTCTAGCACATCTTCATTTCTTATTTTGTCTGTCCATTTTATACGTTCCATTCTTCTCCATATCCACATCTCAAAAGCTTCCAGTCGCTTTTCCTCGTTCCGTCGTAATGTTCCACGTCTCTGCACCATATAATGCTACACTCCACACAAAGCACTTCGCTAGCCTCCTTCTTATTGAACCGAAAGTGCGTTTTTCGGCTCATTACTGCAGCGTCGTTATCCTCCCTATACTGTAAGATTCATGAACTATGCCAATATTCCTTTCTCTATGCATCTACCCCGACTCTCCCTCTTTACCTCTCCTGGTACGCTGTTCCTACGGCGCATCTCCCCTCTACCTCGGAACCTTCAAATACGTTATGCACAGCGAGAACGTTATCATTCATCATTCATTCTTCATTCATTCATCTGTCCATTCCGGGATGGGATCAGACTTTTAAGTGGACAAGGTCGTCTGGAGCCGCGAAGTGGCGTAGTTTATGTTGGTCCTGAAGACCGGGGAAGAAGCCACCCTGGCTTGGACTCTAGCATGAGTGTATTATGTGGTATGATGCGGTTTTTTTGTCCTGTAAAAGTATTATCATTTATTTATTTACTATTTCTTCTTTGAATGATCAAATGCTTATCTTGGTTATGTTTTTACTTCAGACTACTTGTTTACATTAAATATTATTTTTATAAATTAATGTTCTAACTGATTTATGTGCATGTGGCTGTTTGGTATTCCTATACGGAAACTCACTCAGTTAGGAGATCATTCCAGCTCCCTTTATTTTTCTGTCTAGCTTTCCTGATTAATAATTATAGTGAAAACACTTATTTTAAGTCACTCTGTTGTTTTGAGAATTATTATTGAGTTATGCTAAAACGCCTAGGAAAGAAAGATGAATCATTCCTTGCCTCCTATGGGCCCGGGGCAAGTAGCTTTGGTATTAATAACCTTGGAGGTAATCAGATCTATGCTAGTAGAAGCAACAGAAACAAAAGACGATCCCGTACAAATTATTGTATAATGACCGCTCGCACAAATGGTCGCAGTCAGCGTGGTTTTAAAACCCACAAATGTTGTGCAGAGCGTGGTTGTTAAACCCCACAAATGGTAGCACAGCGTGGTTTATAAACCCCACATTATTTCTCTTGCCATAGGTCCGCACAAAATGCTTCTCTTCTTGTTGAAAGCTTCTTTTGCCATTGCTATCCTCTGCTATACTTCTTGACTGCAGTTCATGTTACTACTGATAGTACAACCCAAGTATTTGAAGGTCTCCACTTGCTCAATGGCCTCATCTTTAATCTTCATGTTTATCTTCCTTTGTTTCTTTCCTATAATCATGGTCTTTTTCTTATTTATATTTATCTTCATCCCATAATCCTCGCACTTATCATTCAGCTCCATCAGCATGTTCCTCAATGTCATTGCATCTTCTGCTAGCAAAGCCATATCATCAGCAAATCTTATGCACTTTATTCTTCTTCCTCCCATGTTTACGCCTCCCGTATTACTGAAGCAGTTCTTCATTAGGTCTTCCAGGTAGATGTTGAAAAGGGTAGGTGATAGAGGACATCCTTGCCTCACCCCTCTTCCAATTTCTCTATCTCTGACATTTCTTCTCCTACCTTCACTTTTATTCGCTGTTTCATATAAAGACTACTTATGAGCCTCCTCTCCTTCCAGTTCACGCCAATTTTCTTCAAGATCTTCAGGAGTTTATTCCAATTTACTCTGTCAGAGGCCTTTTCCAGGTCGACAAATACTGCATAAACGTCTTTATTTTTTTCTATATATCTTTCTCCTATTGTTCGTATCAATCCAATTGCATCTCTTGTACCCTTTCCCTTCCTGAAGCCAAACTGTTCTTCTTCCAATTCGCTTTCCATTGTAGAACGTAAACGTCGATTTAGTGTTCGCAGGAGAATCTTTGCAGAGTGTGATATCAAGCTGATAGTTCTGAACTCCTTACATTTCTTTGCATTGTTTTTCTTCGGTATTGGTATTAACACTGTCTCAGTCAATTCTTCGGGCCATTCACCTTCTTTGTATATCTTGTTGCATAAACGCAAAATTTCCTTCTTTCCTTCACCCAAGCATTTAACTAATTCAATGGGGATTCCATCTACCCCTATTGCTTTACTATTTTTCATTTCCTTAATTGCTAGTTCAACTTCTTCCTTCAGAATTGAAAATCCTTTTTCGTCTTCTGTACGTCTTCTTCATTTTCTATATCCAAGTTAGCCGGACGATTTCATGTCTCATATAGCTCTTCTACATATTTTCCCCATGTATTTATAATTCCCTGTTTGTCTGTTATTTCTTCATTATTTTCGTCCTCAATCAGCCACATAGTTTTCCTGCTCTTCTTTCCATAGTCCAAGCCTTTAACTTCCTGGTACATTACATCATATTTTCCTTTCCTCTCCAGATTCTCTAGTTCTTCACATTTCTGCTTCATCCATTCTTCCCTTGCCTTGTCAGTTTCTCTTCTAAGTTCGTTGTTTAGTTTCCTGTAGTTTCTTTTGGCTTCTTCTGTATTGCTATTTTTCCATTTTCTTATTTCTTCCATCTTCTCCAACATTTTTTCTGTGACCCAAGGTTTCTTAATATTCTTGCTCTCTTTGTATCCTATTGTTTCCTCTGCAGCTATCTGTATAGAGGTTTTCAAATGACTCCAGTGTTCCTTTGTATTGCCACATGAGATTTCCATGGTAGAGGCTTTCTCCTGAAAATTTTGTTGGAATTTCTCCTTTCCTCTTCAGTTTGAGTTTCTCCAAGTCAAACTTCTTTGTGCCTGTCTTCCTCTTATTCTTCTTCAGGCAAATATCTACTTCGCCTATTAGTAGGACATGGTCTGAATTGATATCTGCTCCTGGTAGGGTCTTCGCATTTTTCAAGCAATTTCGGAATCTTTCCTGTATCAGCATATAGTCGATCTGGTATCGTTTGTTGTCCATAGGGCTCATCAATGTGTATCTTCTTTTATGCTGTTGAAACATTGTATTTCCAATTATCATTGAATTCCTTTTACAGAAACTCACCAGTGATTCACCTCTCTCATTCCTTTTTCCTAATCCATATCTTCCAACTGTACTTCCACCCTGTCCTTCTCCAACTACAGCATTCCAGTCACCCATTAGGATAACACATGCCCCCTTCTTCTTTTTCTCAACAATCTCTTCTATCTTGTCATATCTTTCCTCCACTTCTTCATCTGCTAACCCACTATGGGACATGTAAATTTGCACTATCACCACGTCCACTTTTTTCCCTTGTAACCTCACCATTATCATCCGATTATCCACATAACGCACTGATATCACTTTTTCTTCCACACGTGGTCCTAATACTACACCGACACCATGATTTCCTTTAGAATCACCACTGGAATAAAACATTCTAAATTCATCACTCACTAATTCACCACTTTGTTCCCACCTCACTTCTGATATTCCCATCACATCCACTTTGTTTCTTCTCATTTCTTCCTTCAAATTTTCCAGTTCCCGGCTTGCAGAAGAGTTCTCACATTCCAGGCTCCAATCCTTAATCTTCTTTTCTTCTGTTGTTTAGACTGCATGATGTTTCCTTCCGCAGTATCCCCCTCCCGGACATCCGAATGGGGGGATAATTTACGTCCGGAGTCTTTTACAGTGGAAAGACTCATCATGCCATGTTTGCAGCTTTACTAGGGATATATAGGTGTGGTAGCTTCCCGTTTCTTTCCACACCCCACTCTCTCTTTTGCATCTTAAAATCTTAAAAGATCTTAAGAAGGTTCCGAGGGGCCCCAACTTGGAGGTGAGGAGAGTGGATTTGGCTAAGTTAGACCCTCCGGACTTCTCCGAAATTCACCCCAGAGGTTAAATATCAGTTCCATCAGGGTTTTGACCAGATCAAGTATCTGGAAATCCCAATTAGCCTCAGCCCCCCGAGATACTGATGATGGAACTGAAATGTAAAGTTCCAAAACTAGTTTAAATTAAAATAGAAAGAGAAATATTAGGTGGGCCATTAAATTTTACCTAAATTAATATACCTCATAGTGTGAATTCCTAAGTAACTAACTAACTAACTAACTCACCGGCACTATCGAACCCATAGATTCATGGCCACGCGGACATAAGCTCTCCATATATCCCTATCCTGAGCCAATGTTTTCCAATCATCCCCTGTATAATCTACTTCCAACAAATCATAGTTAATGTTATTCTCCCACCTCATTCTTGGTCAACGAACTGGGCGTTTTCCCCTGGTTCCCTACAAGAAGCTTCCATGCACGTCTTTCATTCCCCATCTGTGCCACATGTCCTGCCCATCGCAGTCTACGTGTCTTAACTGTTCTCATTATATCCGGCTCCTTATAAAGACCATATAATTCACTGTTATGCAGTCTTCTCCATTCACCTGTCTGTTCATCTCTCTTTGGTTCAAAAATGTTCCTAAGAACTTCATTGTCCAATACTCCTCATCTCCTTTCCTCCCTTAAAGTAAGAGTCCATGTTTCACATCCATATAATATAACTGGTAGAATAATAGTTTTATATATTTTCAAGTTAACGTTTTTTCAAAGGAGTTGGGAAGTCAAGAGTCTCTGTAATGCATAATAGCACGGATTTCCAGAATTGAGTTTATGTTTAATTTCCTTGTGCATATCATTCCTGTTTGTGATTATTGTTCCTAGGTATTTGAATTCAGCCACTTCCTCAAAATTTCCCTCATTTGTCATTAGTTGTCCATTTTCATTATATCCATCCATAGTAATTCTGCCCGAAGGCAGGTCCTTCACTGCAATCATAGCATTTTCATGCTATGCTTGCAGCTTTACTAGGGAATTGTGTAGGTGCGGTAGCCTCCGTTGCTTTACACACCGGTGAAGGATGATGATGATAATGATAATCATAAGGATGATAATGATAAGGATGATGGCCATATGATTTCGGGGACCGTTTGGGCCTTAAAGTTTTCCTGACATTTGTCTTACAGGTGAGGAAAAACCCCGATAAAAACCTCACCCAGAAAAACTGCCCCGACCGGGGATCGAACCCGGGCCCGCTACGTGACAAGGCAGCACGCTACATCGAGACCACAGCGGTGGAATTCCAGTATATAATGTATTTTTATGTGTGACCATATATTTAGTTTTATTGATATTCCAATCCCAATTTCTTAGTGTTACTCAGTAGTGTGTGCATGTTGACCTTTAGTATCTCCTCGCTATCGGCCAATAGTACATCATCAGCATAAACTAACAGCTCATTAATACCATTGAGTTCTAGGCCTTCTTCATTCTCTAAAGATTTGATGTCATGCTCTAGAGTGTGAATTCCTAAAATAAGTAATTATAATACCTGAATAATTTGTGAAAGTTTTTCAGTATAGTTCTGTTCACCCTATACACAGAATACTGGCAACTGAAGATTCTTGTATCAGAAAAATATAAGCCATAGAAGAAGAAATAAAATATTTTAATATGCTAAGATGTCAATTTCAGATGTCATGAGGAAAAGGATATGGAGGTGCCTGACATTTTAAAAAAATAATTACAGTAAATAACTAACAACCAAATTTATTGTCATGAAATTATTAACAAGGAAATAGAGATGAAATATACAGATTTACATATAAAAAACATTACTAAGACTAATTTATCATCATTTTTTATTCCATGAACTATGTGATACTCTGCTGTAAAAGTCAAACATGTTACATACATGATTGTGATTTAAAAGACTAGACTGCAATAGGCAGAACATGTGACATGAATGGGGAATGAGACAGAACATGAAAACTCTTGGCAGAAAAACCAGAGGGGAAATGCCATAGGTAGCCAAGAATCAGTTGGGAGAACAACATTAATCAAGATTTGAGGGAGATAAAGACAGGGGATGAACAAAAAATATTGCCTCAGCATCTATGGAAAACTTATGTTTGCACAGCCATGAACCTATAGGTTCAATAGTGACAGTTAGTTAGATAAAATTCAAGTCAGCCTTAAGGTTATATAGTTTTGAAATTTCAATCCTGGCAAAATTTGTTGAATATTTTAGACAAGAAACATTAAATTAGAGGAAAAGTTAAAATTTGTGATGTGTTAAAAGAACCCTCATATTCATAGCATATGTTTGGCAAAATTCCCAGCCACAGATATTGGCACTACCTTATGCAAAAAAGATTTACTACCGTATATAGCAAATCTTGTATGACAAAGTTTACTTCAGAATGTTTTAATAAACTATGCATACTGAGATGTGTAGAGTAAACATTAATTTATGTTAATCAATAATTAATTAAATTCTTTAAATATTAATTAATGATCATTAATTTGTATTTCAATATGTGAGCAGCCTCATTGTCTTGTGGTCAGAACTTCTGACTATAGTTCATGAGTTCAAACCACAGAAATTTTTCCTTAAAGGAAATTATTTTTGGGCTTGTTCTAACAGGGCAATACTGTAGGTTAAGAAGATTGACATTTAATTTCAAACTAAAAATTGTAAATTTGTCAATAGTTTAGAGATATGAAACCAAGCAGATACATATGACATTCCTATGAATATTTTCGAGAACTAACTGTAAAATTGTTGAATTAGACTGTGTGCCTGCCTCTGGGCAGGCAGAGGGAGAGAATGCATAGTACTGTTAGCTTGAGTTTAAAAGATCCAAGAAACATGACTCTGTGTCTTGTTGTTCTGGAGTCATCATCAGATGAGTTTGCACAAATTCTTAATAATAATTCCAGGGTTTTTCTAATAGATTAATAGTACCATAATTTGAAGTATAATAATAATTCCAAATTGTAAGCTTAAGTGTGAAACATGGAAGTTGTTAGGGTAAATATTAGGGTGAAATAGGTAACGCCTCAAATACAATATGTCTCTCTCTCTCTCCCTTTTTAAAACACAAGAGGCCACAATGTAGGAATAGTAATTTTAATTAGTTTAGTTAGAATTAGATTTAGTTCATATATCTATGTATTAATTTATTTTAGAATTCAAAATATATTATTTAAGTTTGAATTATTTATTTATGTAGAACTTGGCTAACCTTTTGTATAGAATTTTCCCTTTATAGCATGGCAGAACTTCAAGTAAGTAAGTATTTAAATGCTACACAGACCTCCAAAGAATTCCATTTTAAACCCTTTGCTGGATCACGTTCCCTATTGTAACAGGGGTCACCCATTGTTTGTTATTTAGGTTAAGTTTAGGTTTAAGGACTCTCTGGTGTATCATCGTATCCATCATATGATCAGAGTAATATAGTTCTGTTTCAGGTACCCTAACTTCAGAAGTGGGTTACAATTCTCTAAAGGTCAGGTGAGAATGCCAGAAATATTGTAGGCATTGGACAAAAAATGTTTCAAAATGCCCGTGATACTATCTCAGGTGTAAACATGCCTGTTTCCTGATTACCAGATTCGGGTTCAGTATGCAGGAAGACGGAAAAATTTAATTATAAAATTTTTTAATCCCCTGGCTAGGTGTGATGCTAGTGTACAATTTTTAATTGCTAAATTGTACACCAGATATCGGATTAAATTAGATCCTCTCTACGGTACACGTATGTTGAGAATGCATGTGATTCATCCATCAGATCAAAACATAAGTCTGGTGGGAATTTCAGCACATGAGTGAGGAAGGATATCAGCTTAAGACTATATAATACAGTCCCAAATGGCCCAGGGTTTTCCTATTACTTATTTGGGCTTAAATAAGTACACAGTTGCTATGTAAAATTTTTCTTTGCACTTTATTTTCATCTCACAGTTATCACTAAATCTTCAATCACATTTTATCTTACAACCATTCATCTTTTAAAGTTTATCAGATAATCACTTATCACACAATTACAGACACAGTACTTCCTCACAGTTACACTTAAAATCTGACCTCTCGCTATCCAACACGAGACTGGAGGTCGTTCCACTCTCACCACATATTTATAGATGAGTAGACAGAAATTTCCAGGTCCATGAACGAGATGTTTCTACATGAAACCCTCTAGTCTTCCGCTGTTTCTCGAATGGGGGAACAGATGTTCTTAGAACTCTCTGGCTTATTAGCCAAGAAAATTTGGTGGATCGCTGACTCGCGATTGGCTATTCGCCAGTCCATTTCACCAATGTGAGGTTTCTCTCGCTGGCCCATGCATTTTAAACGACACTACTACAATGCATCACAATACTATCAAAATCAGATATTAAATATTCTAGTTAATGCGGATATTTCAAATATTATATAAACAACTGGCAGCAGCACAAATTGTTTTTGAGGTAGTTGCCAATGGATGGTAGGTGTGAACATGGCTTTTCTGGACATTTTCTCTAAGATCTAAGGCAAATTTACTTGAGTTCCAATGTATCAGATCCCTCCAGATAGTTAAATGTTATTGACATAGTACATAGCTCTTCAAGTCTTTTTTGACTTAAGAAGTATTTGCTGTTACAGAGACATGCCTGCTGGTAAGGAACCACAACCAAACCTCTCAGGATATGTGTACAAGCATTGTAGGTCATGTTTCAACTAAGACAAAACAGCTTCTACTGCTTATCACTACTACTACTTGTTTATAATCAACTGAACTTACCCATAGAATGATGAGTGTTAAAAAATCAGAGAATTATCACAAGAAAAGAAAAATTTAGTAACCCCAAAAATAGGAATGAGTATTTTGCCAAATAACATAGAGCCTAGATAAATTAAAATGTTTCATACCTCTCCTCATAATCAGACCCATATTTAGGTCTAATAAACAAGAAATGAGGAAAACAGGATAGAATTTGGAATATACAGAAAGAATACACATATAGATAACTATATTAAATCTTCGGATTCAACCATTTTGCTCACAAAGAGGTAGTGTTCAATAGTTTGACATATAGATTAGTAAATATACCTATGAGCAAAGAAAATTATGAAAGAGAAAAAGAATACATACTTTATGTTGCAACAGAAAACGGTTTTGAAGAAAATATGGTATATGTTTACAACCTGGATTATTATAGGCTATAGTGTAGCATCCCAAAAGAGCCATGTCCCTGATGTAATAAAAACTCGTTCAATTATATCTTATTGACCTTGGCCCAAGCGGTTTATGTAGGTCGTGAAAGTGAGAGTTCTATATTTACAGACTAACGTGACATCCGTTGGATTGATGAAGACATCTGTACTCTGGAACCTTAAATGATCATAGAATATAAGAAAACACGGTAAAACAATAACAACTTTATTTAAAATCACATAAGCTCTTTGAAACACCAACATCACATAAGCCATATCCAACCAAACAATTAATACTTTAACCTAAACAAGACCGTTCATTACTTGGGTTGAGATGCTAATGAAAAGCCATATTTGAGCGCGCCGAATTTGAATCCTTCCTTACTATTAACATGAGAGAGTTTATTTATTCAACTGTAGTTGGTCGAAATGTTTTATTTATTAAGATGTTAAATTAGTTATTTAACTTCTACTTTTTATTTTGACCTCAGGTATATCTATATTGCTATTTTATAAATTATAAATTATTTAATGTGCACAAACGAAATATACTCATCAACATAATAGAATATACGGAAAGATTAATCCCAAGAAGAAACATTATACCCATAAATTTACAAATGGGGTTTCCAAAAATATTGTTGTTTCCAAATATATTATTTTTAAATGCAGAATGTGTAGGAATACTTAAAACAAGATTCAACATATCTACAATTGTTTAAATTTAGAATTAACATATTTGGCCAAGTTTGTAATTCTTTATGCTTGAGAAAGATAAATATTGTAGTAACATTTCCTATAATTCCAACAACAAAAATTAAAATTAATATAGGAATCTGAATATAATAAAAATGATTGTTAACTTGTTTATAAAACATTTGTCTTTCATAATATTTCATTAACCAGTCGTTTTCTTTAATGTGAATTTTTGAAAGGAATGAATTAAAGGTGTCACTGAAATTAGCACACACAGAATTGTTGAACATGTCAATGTAATTGAATAATATCATTAACTGATTACCAAACTGATCAAATTCATTTCCAATTTTTGTTTGTTTGTTACTTGACAATGGTACATTACTCTGTAACCATTTAACTTTCACAATCTCAGATTTTTCCCACTGCATTATTATTCTATAACTTTCATTATAACACCAACATAAATTTGTATTTCCTTTCACATTATACAGTTCATACCTAGCTGTGTTTGATTGATTGTTGTAGTTCCTTTGCTAATCTGCTCATTCAATGCCTGTATAACAGTGCTGTAACTTAAATTCAAATTATCAAAAGATGTGAAGTTAACAGACACCTGTACCAATCCGTTGCAATCACTGATAATAAGATCCAAATAGCTTGTGTTTGTATGGCTAATTACATCCAACATACTTGAACCTGACTTATTATTGATATGAAAAGAATTGTAACAGAAAACTGTTCTGTTTATTAAGCAGTAAAATAGTAGAATTAATAGCATTATTCCTTTTCACAACTATGATCCTCACCTTACTGTAATAAATGTGTGTGTGAAAGTAGGAAATAAGTTATTTATACTTGATAAGATAATGAGGTTGCATATCAACTACTCTAGGTTACCACTATAATTGTTAAGAAAAAATATTTTAAATTGGAATTTGAAAAAAATATCAAGCTCACTGCACTAAATACAAAGAAGAACACTCAATTTTAAAATGTATCCTATAATTTAAAAAAGTACTGGTACGGTAACAAAAATATGATGGGAGGAACATTAAATTATAGATAAAAAATATTATATGAACGTCCTGCACATTAGCCGAGTGGTGAAGGCAAGAAGCCATTGACACACAGCTAGATCAAGTCCCCATGCGGGAAGAAATTTTCTCATGGAATTTCGAACAGTATGGGACTGGTGTCCACCCAGCATCGCGAGGCATTTGGGTAGCTACAATAAGTAGGAACTCCGGGTTGAGAATACCAGTTATATTGGCTGGGGGACCTGATATACTGGCCATATGTCACCCCTACACTGGCTAGATGAACGTCTACCTCTGTTATTAACACATGTGGATGTTAGGCCAGCAGTCAGATGGTAGGCCAAGGGCCTTCCAGACCTGTCACACTTGGAATGAGTGAGTGAGTGAGTGAATATTATATGAATAATTCTAGTATCAAATTAAATATGTCTATGAAGGACAAAAAACCTTAAGAGCTTAATGAATGAGTTGGAGAAAATGCTTTAATATCTCACCTCATAAAGTTGCATGTCTTCACGATACCAGTTTCAAAAGTATAGTTTTATTTCCTTCTTCTGTCAAACTCCAACTGTCGAAATTTCACTGTTAACATCATCTTCTGAACAGTTGGTGAAATTTCAACAGTTGGAGTTTGACTGAAAATGAAAGTAAAATTATACTTTTGAAACCGGTATCGTGAAGACACCCAACTGAGACGTTAAAGCATTTTCTCCAACTCATCCATTAATGTAAATATTTAATAGTGTTTCCTCGCACTGTAATTTTGATTAAAAACTTTAAGCGGTGTTTTCTTAGACTGTCTTTTTATACCTGTACATCCCCACTTTGGGCTTTGGTGCTCCCTTGTGGGAGTTTTTTAACCAAGCTAATTTATTTGTTCTTAATTCCCTAGCGATATCAGTGAGTGATAAGTATTTAGCACATTGCATAAAGAACACATCTAGTAGGAAAATAAAGTATTACTTGAACAGAAAAAGCTGATTAAGTTTTACTCAGAGGCTCTAATTTACGCTTGAGAATCTTTTATGAACCTGAAAGTCTTCTGCTTCAACCTCTGAAGTGGATTACAATTCTGCCAATAACAGGAGAGAAAGCCAAAAATATTGTAAGCATGGAACAAAAAATTTCAATATGTAATGCTACCGGTAGATCAGGGTGTAGCATGCATATTTCCTAACTAGTAGGTTTGGATTTAATACCCAGGAAGACTGAAAAATTTACAAAATGTCTTCTAGATGTAGCTTCTTTGCATTACAAATGTACATTGTAGTAATGCTTTTTTTTAAGATTGATCTTAGTAGTTTGAATCTTCTTTTATTTCATACTATGTCTAATTTGATATGTTTAAGTTATTCAAATTGGTGTAGAAAATGAACTATTACAGTTCTGAATCCCTTTACTACAGGTTATTTTTGCCAACATAAAAACTGAAATGTAGCAAGTGGTGACTCATTTTAACATAAGCAATATTAAATATATACTCTATATACAGGGTGTCAAAAATAATGTTTCCAACATTTCAGGGATGTTAGAGGAGGTAGAAAAACACTTTTTTATCTGATAAAACTTTGCCATATTCACTATATTCACCGTTTTGCTGCTAGATGGTCATAGGTGTAGATGCCTTGACTTCTATCACAACATGCACCGGTTACTTCTGTTTGTGCTGCTGTGTCTGCAACAAGTTGAAAGGGTCATCACGGTATCAACGAAGACCTGCTCACGAAGACTTGCTACAATAAGTACAGTAAGTATGTATGCATTTATTATCCATTCTTTTGCCTCAGCATACCTGTAATGTTGAAACATGTTTATGTTTGTACTACATGGCAGTTTCCATTTGTTGTTGAGCACCGTACACAACAGATACATCACAAATGACTGAGTACACTCTAAACGAGCTTATGGAGATGCATCTTCTGTATGGGGAGACACGTGCAGCACGGCACCTTTATGCAGAAAGGTTTCCGATGAGGACGTTACCATCTCTCAGCTCTTCGTCTGGTTGTTCCCACATGTCCAGTTGCATGCATATGGGATCAATTCATTGAAACAGAACATGAGATGGTAATCTCCTCATCGGAAACCTTTCTGTGTAAAGGTGCCGTGCTGCACGTATCTCCTCATACAGAAGATGCATGTCCATAAGCTCGTTTAGAGTGTACTCAACCATCTGTTATGTATCAGCTGTGTACAGTGCACTACAGCAAATGGAAAATAAACACAATTCAACATTGCAGGTATACTGAGGCACGAGAAAGAATAGTAAATGCAAAAGCAGTTACTGTACTTATCATGACAAGTCTTCATTCACACCGTGATAACCATTTGAACTTGTTGCAGACACAGCAGCACAAACAGAAACAGACAGTGTGTGTTGTGACAGACATCAAGCCATCTAGCAGCAAAATGGTGGATATGCCAAAGTCTTGTCAGATAAAAAAAAAGTGTTTGTATTTACCTCCTCTATCATCCCTGCAACATTGTAAACATTATTTTTTAACATCCTGTATATACATTCCTGAAGCAGTAATTTCAGAGCTGTCACCTTTAAATAGGCATTTCTTACCCTTAAATCATATTCTTATCACATTATATAAATTGAAACCTTTAAGTGTGCAATAACAGATTACATGCCTCATATTAGCAGAAGTTGTCTTGAGGAAGAAGATTAAAACTTGCATGCTGCCAGTAATTAACTCGAAGTCAAGAGAATTGTTTAGTTTATATTTAATAAGATCTACTCAATACAATATTTTTCAGTTATGAGTTTATATAAAATATCCTTTTCCAACAACACAAATAATTCAATAAATGATCATAATAAATTCCCAAATACAGCATATTTTACATGATATTCTAATTGACTGCCCTTAAATGAGCACCATAATATGTAAAAACCTGATTATATCTTATTCACACAATGTTGCTAATTTAATTAAAGGTAATTTATTATAAAATAAAATATAGTTTGATACAAGGATGGAAGACTTTTAACTTATTCACTGAAAATTCATGGATCTAAGATGTTTTTTTTTCTGAATGTATATTGTTATGGCCCTACACTAGGGCCTTACTGCCATAATAATAAAATTCTATAAAAACAGATGAGCATATACACAAGATACTTTTTATTATACCAAAAAATAGGGAATAAATAATCACCCTTTAATTGCGGATTGAAGTCTCAATCAAAATATCACAAGTGTTTTATAGATAAAAAACTAGGGTAAAAATTATAATAAAATTACTATTTCACATCAATATATTTTTCAATCTATGAGGACACACTTACGAAATCTTATATAATATCAAAACAACTTTGTTAGTTTCAACCTAATGGGACACTCTTACGAAAACTTATATAACCCAAACACATTAGGATAAGTAGTTAAAACCATCTTATATAACATGGCTATGATAGAACTAGGAATATTACAAAAGATTGGGCAAGAAAATAGGGCTTCCATTAGTTTTTAGGGAAGGGTGAAAGGTAGAGATGATAATATAAAAAGCAGGGTTTTTGAGTAGAGAAGTCAGAACGGTGTAGCGGACCGAAAGGCGGTCCCCCTGGGGGACGAGAGCAGCTCTACATGGGTAATATGAATATTTATATATTTTTATTATCATTCTTTTAAATGGTCATTTTACATACCATAAATTTAATTAAAAGGACCAAATGGTCCAAAGAACTTAGAATAATGACCAAAGTTGACTCTTTTAAATGATTGTTTTCTCTCTCCTGAACTTTATCAGTTTTTAGTATTTTGACGCTTTTCAATATGGCGATTTTAGCTGATTTTAATAAGTGTTTTATATGTTTTGGTTTTAATATGTCTTTATTTTTATTTTTTTTCAAATAAATTATAATTATATTTGTTTTCCACATGTTTAAATATGGAAATTCCGGCCTCCAAACCAAGGCCACACCCGCTCGGGCCAAAGACCACTGAAACTATAGAGATCTTGTACGCTACATTATTGGCTGGGCTTAACTGTCCACGCGTAACATATATCTTTTTCCAAACTGTTAATTCTAAAAGTTTAGATAGATGTTTCAAAATTTAGCTTCTTTTTCAATCTTGTGATTCTCTAATAAACTAAATGCTCCTATTGCTGATTTTTCACTTTCATTAAAATGAACTGGAACATTCTTAGGAATTAATATTAATTCCATCAAAATTTTGATTAATTCCCTCACGAAATTTCATTCTAGTAAATATTTTGCCAAGTTCACTGAATATGTCTTCGTTTCTTCTCCTGTCTCTGCACATGATGTTGAGCAGCTTCCACTCCATCTTCCTCTGGCAGATGTGTATTGTGGTTATTTCTTTTTTGGTAAGTGACCATAACTGTGATTCATATAGTAGCATCAGTAAAATACACATATCCATGACCTTCTTCTTAACCTTCATGTTAATTGATTTGGTTTAATAAGATAAATTTTAACTCCAAAATTGCCTCAATGCTAACATACCTCTTCTCTCAAATTTCTTCTTGAAATTGGCTGTTAAACGAAATTGTTTGACATAAAGTGACATGTTCTTTAACATACTACTCAATTTAATCATTGCCCAATCTGGATTGGTATTTTAATCACTGTTATTCTTTATTTTCGTTTTTGTAACATTGATTTGAAGGCCCATTTTGTTTTCTGTGTCAACAATGTTTTTTTTTAATATTTCCTTGGCCTCCTCTATGTGCTTCAGTTATGAAAGTGATGTATTCTGCAAAACAGAGGTTAAAAAGCTTTCTTACATTTTATATTGATTCCATAATCTTTCTTTATTCTACAGAAGAGTTCTTCCATTACGGATATGAACAATATCGAGAATCAGGTCCTCTGTTCGACTCCATATTGTGATTTCTTCCCCCAATTTTGCCTTTTTTACTTGCTTTGTTTCGGTACAGTTTACCAAGACGCCTGACATATTCCCATTATTTTGTTATTTATTTGTTATCAAATAATGTTTCATTTTGAGTGATGAATACTTGATACAAAACCACATGATTATTCCCAAAGATAAAGGAACAATGAAAACTGACTGTACAAAAAATAAAAATATCACACAATTAAACAAATAAATAACCTCAATGAAAAACAATCCTAGAGTTATCAGTTAGGTCAATTAATGACCGCATCTTAACAAGTACCTCTTGAAATATGTTCTGAATAGTTTACCTAGAACAACACAGAGCAATGGGATTAGACATCGAACGTACATACATGAAAACAGAAACATCAAATAGTACAATACGAGAAACTACACTTCCCTCAGGTATCAATTGTGTACCATCAATGATTGCATAAAAACTGAAAGAAATGTACTAAATATGTAAACCCGCTGGTGAGTGCAATATACACTCTTGCACTTCTTTGTCGGGCTTGTCTATGTGAATTTACTATCTGAGCTTCTCCTGGCATGTTGTCTGCACTTTGTTTCAAAGAGTAAACAATGTATGCATATGATATTGAAATTATTATGAAAGGTAAAATGCCCATAATATTGCAGCATAAATATGAATATATCTACAGTTTTCAGCACAGTTACAAGTTTCATTATATATTTTTTTTAGTGCAGTTGCAGAACAGATGCTAACTACTATAGCCAAGATCCATGTACACAGAATAACTGTATAAAATCGACTTCTTAACTGAAATCTTTCTTTTCAAACAAAATTTATATGATTTATTCAATATGCATAAACGAAATATACTCATCAACATAATAGAATATACAGAAAGATTAAATCCAAGAACATATAATACACTAATAAATTTACAAATAGGGCTTTTCAAAAATGTTTTTTCCAAATATATTATTTGTAATGCACAATTTGCAGGAATACTTAAAACGAGATTCAACATATCTACAATTGCTAAATTTAGAATTAACATATTTGGCCAAGTTTGTAATTCTTTATGCTTGAGGAAGATAAATATTGTGGTAGCATTTCCTATAATACCAACAATAAAAAATATACATGATAGAGGTAACTGAATATAATAGAAATTATTTTTAACTTGTTTATAAAACATCTGCCTTTCATTATATTTCATTAACCACTCATTTTCTTTACTGTGAATTTCTGATAAGAATGAATTAAAAATTTCACTCAATTAGTACACACAGAATTGTTGTACATGTCAATATAATTAAATAATATCATTAAATCTTTACCAAACTGATCAAATTCATTTTCAATTCTTTCCTTCTTTGACATTTGAGAATGATACGTTACTCTTTAACCATTTAACTTTCTCAATCTCCAGATTTTTCCCATTGCATTATTATTCTATAACTTTCATTATAACACACCAACATAAATTTGTATTATCTTTCACATTATACAGTTCACGCACAATTGTTTGATTAGTTCTTACAGTTCTTTTACTAATCTGCTCATTCAATGCCTCTATAACGGTGCTATAACTTAAATTCAAATTATCAAAAGATGTGAAGTTAACAGATACCTGTACCAATCTGTTGCAGTCACTGGTAATAAGATCTGAAGAGCTTGTGTTTGTATGCCTAGTAATATCCAACACACTTGAATCCGATTTATTATATATATAAAATAATTGTAACAGAAAACTGTTCTGATTATTAAGCAGTAAAATAGTACAGTTAGTAGCATTATTCCTTTTCACAACTATAATGCCCAACTTATTTTAATAAATGTCTGTCTAAAAGTTGAAAATAATATATTTAAACTTGATAAGATAATGAGGTGTGCATATCAGCTACTTCGGAGTATTACTATTATTGTTCAGAAAATAATATTTTAAACTGAAATTTAAACAAATATGAAGCTCACTTTATCAAACTACAGTAAATACATCTCAATCTTAGAAATGTAGCTACACTGTAATTTAAAAATTGTGACAAAAAACCTTAAATAATCAATATTATATAATTAACGCTAGTATCAAATTAAATATGTCTAGGATGATATTTTAGAGACCTTCTTTTTTATATCTGTACTTGAGACAAAGGTCTCTTTTGTGCGAGTTCTTAACCAAACTAATTTTCTTATTCTTAATTCCACACAGATGTCAGTGACTGACAAATGATAAGCTCACTGCTTAAAGAGACACCTAGTAGGCAAATAAGGATTACTTGGATGTGAAAGGCTGAATACATTTTACGCAGAGGCGCTAATTTAGGCTTGAGGTTCATTTAAGAGTCCAAAAAACTACAGACTTCTGACCTGCAGCTTAAAGTTACTCCTAAAGATTTGAACCATGACTCTAGTAACTAGATGCACCCCTAGATCACTGAAACCAATGTTTAATAGACTATTTCACAAAAATATATTTTAATATAGCATATTACTCTCATGCATAGAACATAAATCAACTGACAAACCATATATGTTCAGCGATGTTGGCTGAGTGTTTTATTGTAAGGAACTATGGTCTCCAGTGACTTATTACAGAATAATGTGTTGTTCATATGTTAGACATGAAAAAAAGTTCTTTGAATCTCGATGCGATGGCTTCTGATTGATTAGTAAGACAAATAAAAAAATTGATCTAACTAATCATCTAAAATAACTTCTGTAAAAACCATAAATTATCATTAATCATTTATCACAGTCCTGGACGAAATAAAACACAATAGCACTCTACATGTCAACACATTAACATTTTACTCTGTAATTAATCATCGGAGACCTGTGAATTCCTTTCTACAAAACACTCAGTTAACTTACCTGAATAATTAAGTTAATCTGTCAAGATGACAAAACAACGGTCACAAAGATACTGATGATGGAACTGAAATGTAAAGTTCCGAAACTAGTTTAAATTAAAATAGAAAGAGAAAATATTAGGCAGGCAATTAAATTTTACCTAAATGAATATACCTCATAGTGTGAATTCCTAAGTAATTAACTAACTAACTCACTGGCACTATCGAACCCGTAGATTCATGGCCGCACAGACATAAGCTCTCCATATATCCCTATCCTGAGCCAATGTTTTCCAATCATCCCCTGTATAATCTACTTCCCACAAATCATAGTTAATGTTATTCTCCCACCTCATTCTTGGTCTACCAACTGGGCGTTTTCCCCCTGGTTTTCCTACAAGAAGCTTCCATGCATGTCTTTCATTCCCCATCAGTGCCACATGTCCTGCCCATTGCAGTCTATGAGTCTTAACTGTTCTCATTATATCTGGCTTCTTATAAAGACCATGTAATTCACTGTTATGCAAGTCTTCTCCATTCACCTGTCTGTTCATCTCTCTTTGGTCCAAAAATTTTCCTAAGAACTTTATTCTCAAATACTCCTGATCTCTTTTCCTCCCTTAAAGTAAGAGTCCATGTTTCACATCCATATAATATAACTGGTAGAATAATAGTTTTATATATTTTCAATTTAACGTTTTTTTGAAAGGAGTTGGGAAGTCAAGAGTCTCTGTAATGCATAATAACACGCATTTCCAGAATTGAGCCTATGTTTAATTTCTTTGTGCATATCATTCCTGTTTGTGATTATTGTTCCTAGGTATTTGAATTCAGCCACTTCCTCAAAATTTCCCTCATTTGTCATTAGCTGTCCATTTCCATTATATAATTATTTTTATGTGTGACCATATATTTAGTTTTATTGATATTTACTTCCAGTCCCAATTTCTTAGTGTTACTCAGTAGTGTGTGCGTGTTGACCTTTAGTATCTCCTCGCTATCGCACAATAGTACTACATCATCAGCATAAACCAACAGCTTATTAATACCATTGAGTTGTAGGCCTTCTTCATCCTCTAAAGATTTAATGGCATGCTCTAAAGTTTGAATTCCTAAAGTAGTAATTATAATACCTGAATAATTTGTGAAAGCTTTTCAGTATAGTTCTGTTCACTCTATACACAGAATACTGGCAACTGAAGATTCTTGTATCAGAACAATATAAGCCATAGAAGAAGAAATAAAACATTTTAATATGCTAAGATGTCAATTTCAGATGTCATAAGGAAAAGGATATGGAGGTGCCTGACATTTAAAAAAATAATTACAGTAAATAATTAACAACCAAATTTATTGCCATGAAATTATTAACAAGGAAATAGAGATGAAATGTACAGATTTACATATAAAAAACATTACTAAGACTAATTTATCATGATTTTTTTTATTCCATGAACTATGTGATACTCTGTTGTAAAAGTCAAACATGTTACATACATGATTGTGATTAAAAGACTAGACTGAAATGGGCAGAACATGTGACATGAATGGGGAATGAGGCAGGAACATGAAAACTCCTTGCAGGAAAACAAGGGGGGAAATGCCATAGGTAGCCAAGAATCAGTTGAGGAACAACATTAATCAAGATATGAGGGAGATAAATTAGGCAGGGGATGAACAGAAAATATTGGCTCAGCATCTATGGAAAACTTATGTTTGCACAGCCATGAATCTACAGGTTGAATAGTGACAGTTAGTTAGTTGGTTAGTTAGTTAAAATTGAAGTCAGCCTTAAGGTTATATAGTTTTGAAATTTCAATCCTGGCAAAATTTGTTGAATATATTAGACAAGAAACATTAATATAGAGGAAAAGTTAAAATTTGTGATATGTTAAAAGGACCCTCATATTCATAGCATATGTTTGGCAAAATTCCCAGCCACAGAAATCTGCTCTTGTGGCACTACCTTATGCAAAAACATTTACTACCGTATACAGGTTGAAAATTATTTAAACTGACAAACTCTGGGAGGTTGTAGGGGACACCAAAACAAATATTTTTCCCTAATGCCATTTTTTCCTATGAGGATTATTTAAACCAGTAGAGGGCATATTATGCTCTTCAGTTGTCATGACTGCAACTCCTGTTGATGGTAGGAATTGTTTTGTGAACCAGTGTAGTAGTGAATTGTATCTGTTTACTAATGGAGCAATACACCTGGAGTGAGTACACTGATATGTGTGGGCAGTGTTGTTGGTGGACTGTTTAATTGGAACATATCTCCCACCTAGACCATTAAATGGCAGGCACTCTTACAATTTTCTCGCCAGAGCATTGCCAGAATTGCTGGAAGACGTCCCGCTCCCTAACAAGATAACACATGTGGTTCCAACATGACGGGATGCTGGAAAATTTCAGTCATCGTGTGCATCGATTCTTGAACCAACGGTTATCAGAAAAGTTGATTGGCAGAGGTAGGTCCTGTACCATGGCCTGCTCAATCCCCAGATATGACGCCTTTGGAGTTTTTTTGTTGTGGGGAGAGATGCTCAACCTTGTTTACACAACTCCTGTTGCATCAGAAAAAGGATAGTAGTAGTAGCAGCAGGAGCAATTAACGATAGTCCTGGAGTTTTTACCCGTGTCAGACAGAACATGATCCGCCAGTATAACCTTTGTTTACATGTCAATGGAGGCAATTTTGAACCTCTACTGTAATTTAAGTAATTGCGTTGTGTTAATGTGTTGTCTCTTGGTAATAAAAAATGCAAAAGTGTTTGTTGGTTTAATTAATTTGCCGCCATAGAAATCTTCCTCTACTGGTTTTAAATAATCCTCATAGGAAAAAATGGCATTAAGGAAAAATATTTGTTTTGGTTTCCCTTACAACCTCCCAGAATTTGTCGGTTTAAATAATTTTCACCCTATATAGCAAATCTAGTATGAAAAAGTTTACTTCAGATTGTTTTATTAAATTATGCATACTGAGATGTGTAGAGTAAACATTAATTTTATGTTAATAATTAATTAAATTCTTTAATATTAATGATAATTAATTTTGCATTTCAATATGTGACCAGCCTCATTTTTTTGTGGTCAGAACTTCTGACTATAGTTCATGAGTCCAAACCACAGAAAATTTTCCTTAAAGGAAATTATTTTTGGGCTTGTTCTAACAGGGCAATACTGTAGGTTAAGAAGATTGGTATTTAATTTCAAACTAAAAATTGTAAATAAGTTAATAGTTTAGAGATATGAAACCAAGCAGATACATATGACATTCCTATGAATTATTTTCGAGAACTAACTGTAAAATTGTTGAATTAGACTGTCTGCCTGCCTCTGGGCAGACAGAGGGAGAGAGAATGCATAGTACTGTTAGCTTGAGTTTAAAAGATCCAAGAAACATGACTCTGTGTCTTGTTGTTCTGGAGTCATCGTGGGATGAGTTTGCACAAATTCTTAATAATAATTCCAGGGTTTTTCTAATAGATTAATAGTACCATAATTTGAAGTACGGTATAATAATAATTCCAAATTGTAAGCTTAAGTGTGAAACATGGAAGTTGTTAGGGTAAATATTAGGGTTAAATAGGTAACACGCCTCAAATACAATATGTCCTCTCTCCTCTCCCCCTTTTTACAACTCTTTAAATTAGCTTGACCTGTAATCTATCTATCTATCTATCTATCTATGTAACGGAATCTTTTCACAAAAACGCGATGTTTTCACCCACTTAAAATCATCGGATCGACTTGAAAACTTTGTATACTTGTAGAGGATCCGTGACAATACAATAATTGCATATTTATTTTCTAAAATCCTGGTCATAATCATCAGAAAATCAAAAAAAGTGTTTTGTATCAATGTAACGGAATCTTTTCAACGCGATTTTCACCCACTTAAAATCATCGGATCGACTTGAAACTTTGTGTATACTTGTAGAAGATCCGTGACAATACAATAATTTCATATTTATTTTCTAAAATCCTGGCCATAATCATCAGAAAATCAAAAAAAGTGTTTTTGTATCAATTTGTAACGGAATCTTTCAACGCGATTTTCAACCACTTATAAAAACATGGATCGCTTGAAACTTTGTATACTGTAGAGGATCCGTGACATTACATAATTTCATATTTATTTTCTAAAATCCTGGCTATAATCATCAGAAAATCAAAAAAAGTGTTTTTGATCAATGTAACGGAATCTTTCAACGCGATTTCACCCACTTATAAACATTGCATCGACTTTGAAACTTTGTATACGGTAGAGGACCCGTGACAATACAATAATTTCATATTTTGTTTCTAAAATCCTGGCCAGAATCATCCGAAAAATCAAAAAAATGAAAAACTGGTATATAGGTTGCTGACTTGTCGAGTTTTTTGTCAATCGTTGTAAGAGCTCAGTTGGTAGAGCATTGAACTTCTAGTGGTATATAATTTCAGTTAATCCATACGTCGCTGGTTCAAATCCGGCTGGGAGGGCTTTTTTTATAGAAGAGTATTACTTTTAGCTCATACTACAATAGTATCGAATTTAAAGATATTTACATGTTTATCTTATTCTGTAAAATATTAAAACTAAAAAATAAAAAATAAATAATAGTTTTAAAAACTAAAAGAACACGCTTTATTAGAAAACTAAAAGTGAAAAATAATTTTAATTTCCAATACGCTTGGGATAAAATAAAGTGATCAACAAAAAAAATCATCTCCAACACATATAGAATAAAATTAGAGTTATCAACAAAAAGAAATAATTTTACCATCAAAAGCGTGGGGTGCTTTTTTATGATTTTTACATTTTCTTCTTAGAGAGCTTACTTTTACCAATATCTGTTTATTATCAGATATATTAATTGATATAGAGCACCCCACGCTTTTGATGGTAAAACTATTTTCTTTTTGTTGATAACTCTAATTTATTCTATATGTGTTGGAGATGATTTTTTTGTTGATCACTTTATTTTATCCCAAGCGTATTGGAAATTAAAATTATTTTTCACTTTTAGTTTTCTAATAAAGCGTGTTCTTTTAGTTTTTAAAACTATTATTTATTAAAACACAAGAGGCCACAATGTAGGAATAGTAATTTTTAATTAGTTTAGTTAGTAGAATTAGATTTAGTTCATATATCTATGTATTAATTTATTTTAGAATTCAAAATATATTATTTAAGTTTCAATTATTTATTTATGTAGAACTTGGCTAACCTTTTGTATAGAATTTTCCCTTTATAGCATGGCAGAACTTCAAGTAAGTAAGTATTTAAATGCTACACAGACCTCCAAAGAATTCCATTTTAAACCCTTGGTGGATCACGTTCCCTATTGTAACAGGGGTCACCATTGTTTGTTATTTAGGTTAAGTTTAGGTTTAAGGACTCTCTGGTGTATCATCATATCCATCATATGATCAGAGTAAAATAGTTCTGTTTCAGGTACCCTAACTTCAGAAGGGGGTTACAATTCTCTAAAGGTCAGGTGAGAATGCCAGAAATATTGTAGGCATTGGACAAAAAAGTGTTTCAAAATGCCCTGTGATACTATCTCAGGGTATACATGCCTGTTTCCTGATTACCAGATTCGGGTTCAGTATGCAGGAAGACGGAAAAATTTAATTATAAAATTTTTTAATCCCCTGGCTAGATGTGATGCTAGTGTACAATTTTTAATTGCTAAATTGTACACCAGATATCGGATTAATTAGATCCTCTCTACGGTACACGTATGTTGAGAAGGCATGTGATTCAACCATCAGATCAAAACATAAGTCTGTGGGTGGAATTTCAGCACATGAGTGAGGAAGGATATCAGCTTAAGACTATGTAATACTGCCAAAATCAGATATTAAATATCCTAGTTAATGCGGATAGTTCAAATATTGATAAACAACTGGAAGCAGCACAAATTATGTTTTTGAGGTAGTTGCCAATGGATGGTAGGTGTGAACATGTTTTTCTGGTCATTTTTTCCAAGATCTAAGGCAAATTTACTTGAGTTACAATCTATCAGATCCCTCCAGATAGTTAAATGTTATTGACATTGTACATAGCGCTTCAAGTCTTTTCTAACTTAAAAAGTATTTGCTGTTACAGAGACATGCCTGCTGGTAAGGAACCGCAACCAAACCTCTCAGGATATGGGTACAAGCATTGTAGGTCATGTTTCAACTAAGACAAAACAGCTTCTACTGCTTATCACTACTACTACTTGTTTATAATCAACTGAACTTACACATAGAATGATGAGTATTAAAAATCGGAGAATTATCACTAGAAAAGAAAAATTTTAGTAACCCCAAAATAGGAACGAGTATTTTGCCAAATAACATAGAGATCCATCCATAGTAATTCTGCCCGAAGGCAGGTCCTTCACTGCAATCATAGCATTTTCATGCTATGTTTGCAGCTTTACTAGGGAATTGTGTAGGTGTGGTAGCTTCCCGTTGCTTTCCACACCGGTGAAGGATGATGATGATAATGATAATGGTAAGGATGATAACGATAAGGATGTTGGCCATATGATATCGGGGACCGTTTGGGCCTTAAAGTTTTCCTGACATTTGTCTTACAGGTGAGGAAAAACCCTGATAAAAACCTCACCCAGAAAAACTGCCCTGACCGGGATTGAACCTGCTACCTCGAGACCACAGTGGTGGACACAGAAAGAATACACATATAGATAACTATATTAAGTGTTCGGGATTCAACCGTTTTGCTCACTAAGAGACAGTGTTCAATAGTTTGACATATAGATTAGTAAATGTACCTATGAGCAAAGAAAATTATGAAAGAGAAAAAGATTACCACATACTTATAATTTTATATTGGAAGAACTACTAGAAACTTCACGACAATATTTAATTAACTTTTCAGTGATTTCCTGCAGAATGAGAGTAAATCCAGTTTTTCAAAACACATAGTAGAAGCAGGAATCAGTTCAACACAATAGACAATGAATTATCGATCCTGCATAAAGAAAACAACAATACATAAATAATCAACGTTCTCAAAGAGTTAGAAAATATCAAAGAAACCACAAATAAACACCAGTAGAATGAGAACATACCCAGCAACATAAACGTCTGTATAAAATAATTACCAACAACAGTCAGTACCAAAATGAAAGCAGAAGATTATGCTTAAGTTGTCGAAAGGCTCCTATAAAACATCAATGCAAATTATTGAGGATGACTGAGATATCAGGTACTGTTTTGCAATTCTTTAATATTAAACAATATTTCAGTTATGACATATTAATCTATTTTTTCCAACATTAGAAATAATTCAATAAATGATCGTAATAAATTACACAAATACAGCATATTGATATGATATTCTAAATGGCTGCCCTGAATTGAGCATCATAATATGTACACCTGATTATATCTTATTTACATGATGTTATTAATTTTATTATAAGTTAAAAATTAAATATATTATAAAACAAATTTCAGTATGTTACTAGGATGGACGACTTTTACTTATTCATTGCACAAAAATTACAACTTATATGTTATACAATGTCTTCCATCCTTCAATTGTAATATACATTTGTGATTTTAGGTGGAACATATAATAATATTTTACCATCCCTTTACAAATAAGCTATAGGCATAGTTGAATATTTAATATTTAAAGAGAGTTACACTATTAGGTTTATTTTAATTAATATGAGTTAGAATTTTAATGACTAATTTTAACCCTTGACTATTATTAATATTTGTTTATACTCAACAGAACTTTCCATATGAAAAAAAAAATGTATGAAAAAGAACCATTCGAGTAAACCAAAAAAAAAATGAATTAAAATATCACACAATTGAAAAAATAAATAACCTCAATGAAAAACAATCTGAAAGTTATGATTTAAGTCACTCAGATACCACATCTTAACAAGTACATCTTGAAATATGTTCTGAATAGTTTACTATAACAACCCAGAGCAATGGGATTAACCATGGATCCTATATACAAGAAACCAGAAACATCATTTAGTACAATACGAAGAATTACATTTTCCTCAGACATCAATTCTGTATCATAAATTATTTCATAAATACTCAAAGGAAAAGTACTAAATATATAAACCGCTGTGAGTGCAATATACACTCTTGCACTTCTTTGTTGGGCTTGTCTACGTGAATTTACTACCTGAGTTTCTCCTGGAATGTTTTCTGCATTTTGTTTTAAAGAGTAAACAATATAAGCATATTATATTGAAATTATTATCAAAGGTAAAATGCCAATAAATATTGCAATACAAATATGAATATATCTACAATTTTCAGCACAGACACAAGTTTTATATTCATCATTTCTTTTTTGTGCAGATATGGAAGAAATGCTAACTACTACAGCCAAGATCCATATACACAGAATACTGTATAAAATCGACTTCTTAACTGAAATCATTCTTTTCAAACAAAATTTAGATGATTTATTCAATATGCAGAAACGAAATATACTCATCAACATAATAGAATATACAAAAAGATTAAACCCAAGAAAAGACAGTATAGCCAAAAATTTACAAATAGGGGTTCCAAAATGTTGTTGTTTCTAAATATATTATTTTAAATGCACAATTGTAGGAATACTTAAAACAAGATTCAAATATCTACAATAGCTAATTTAGAATTAACATATTTGGCCAAGATTTGCAATTCTTTATGCTTGAGGAAGATAAATATTGTAGTAACATTTCCTATAATTCCAACAACAAAAATTATACTTAATATAGGAAACTGAATATAATAGAAGTGATTTTTAACTTGTTTATAAAACATCTGCCTTTCATAATATTTCATTAACCACTCATTTTCTTTAATGTGAATTTCTGATAAGAATGAATTAAAAGTGTCACTCAAATTAGCACACACAGAATTGTTGTACATGTTAATATAATTAAATAATATCATTACCTCATTACCAAACTGATCAAATTCATTTTCAATTTTTGAGAGTTTAACATTTGAGAATGATACATTACTCTTTAACCATTTAACTTTCTCAACCTCAGATTTTTCCCACTGCATTATTATTCTATAACTTTCAATATAACACAACATAAATTTGTTTTATCTTTCATATTATACAGTTCATGCATAGCTATTTGGTTAATTCTTATAGTTCCTTTGCTAATCTGCTTGTTCAATGCCTGTATAACAGTGCTGTAACTTAAATTCAAATTATCAAAAGATGTGAAATTAACAAATATCTGTAGCAATTACTGATAATGAGTTCTGAATAGCTTGTGTTTGTATGGCTAGTAACATCCAACATACTTGAACCTGATTTATTATTGATATGAAAAGAATTGTAACAGAAAACTGTTCTGTTTATTAAGCAGTAAAATAGTAGAATTAATAGCATTATTCCGTTTCACAACTATAATCCTCACCTTACTGTAATAAATGTGTGTTTAAAAGTAGGAAATAAGTTATTTATACTTGATAAGATAATGAGGTTGCATATCAACTACTCTAGGTTACCACTATAATTGTTAAGAAAAAATATTTTAAATTGGAATTTGAAACAAATATTAAACTCATACAGTAAATACAAAGTAGAACACTCAATTTTTAAAATGTATCCTTGTTAGGACCCGCTGGTTTTCTTAGGCTTAAAGGACCTTTGGGACTTGGAAAATCTGGTAGCATGAGTTACCTAGACGAGCGGTAGTATGAGGATGTATGCATACGTGTTTTTTTAAATAAACAAATGGATTGTTATTTTAACTATTTTATTACTAAAGTATAATAATTGCAAATAAACCTAAGTGTCTAGCCCTAAATAACTACTCTAAGCTTATATATGAAACCTTATACCTAACTTCCTTGGGGTTTGAGAACGGGAGATGTGGGATAATAAATCTACCCTAATCTACATTGTTTAAAATTCTAATATCCTTGAAACATAATATTAAATAGTTAAGGTAATGATTCCCTTTTTATAAGTCCAGGACACATGTTAAGAAAAATGGTAGCTTACTCACCCATCGGCGATTCTTCGTAGCACAGATAGACAGACGCGAGACCGTCACTTCTCCACGGTTATATACTCAACTTGACTAGACTTTTCCACTGACTAACTGTACTCACATACCACTGCCCTAACACTAGTCCTTCACTCTAAAAGTAGAGATTTACAGTTAGGCCAAGGAACTTTTCTGAACTATATCATGTCTAAACTTTATTCCAACAGTCTTTGCTTGAATAATTAAAATAATCTATAAAACAACTAAATATCGATATAAAATACTCTATGTATTCATAACAATCCTGTAATTTAAAAAAGTACTGGTAACAAAAGTGTGATAGTTAGAACATAAAATTTTAGATCAATAATATTATATAAATAATGCTAGTATCAAATTAAATATATCTATTGTTATGCCAACACTAGGGCCTAACTGCCATAATAATAAAATACTATAAAAAGCCGATAAAGGATAGACACATATACATGTGTATTATATCAGAAAATAGGGGATAATTAACCGCACTGAAAAACATATTTGTTTCATACGCATATAATATAAAAAACGCTAGTAAAAAGGCATATCTCTATATCCTGGATCAAAAAACCAATGTCACAGATTCCAGAATTGTTGAGTTAGAAAGATGACCACATTAGATAAGTATAGAATGAGTACAAGAAGTGAAAGTAGAACAAAGCTTTCCATTTTGATATAGAAGAAGGTTTCAAACTAGATCATGAACTTTCCACCCAAATTTCCCCGATTAGAAACTTAAAATTTATCATATAAATATTCGCGATTTTTTTAACGAAGGCAGAACGGCGGCGGGACCGAACGCGGTCCCCCAGCAGGGGAGGCAGCTCTATATGGTAATATAAGTAATTTTTATTATCATTACCTTAATGGTCATTTTTTCAGACATAGAATTAATTAATGGACCAAATGGTCCAAAGAACTTAGAATAATGAACAAAGTTGAATATTTTAAAATGATTATTTTCTCTCTCTGAATTTTAACACTTTAGTATTTTGTCGTTTGACAATATGGCGATTTCACCTGATTCTAATAAATTGTTTTATATGTTGTTGATCTGATATTTCTTTATGTTTGGATTTATTTTAATAAATAAAGTTAATTTTTCGTTTGCTGTGTTTTAACATGTTTAAATGTGGAATTCATCCTCCAAAACCAAGGCCAACCGCTCGGGCCAAAGACCACTTAAACAATAGTGATCTTCACTCTATCAATACGACGGGGCTTAACTGACCCCGAGCGTAATATCTATGGACAAAAAAACCTTAAGATGTGTTTATTGGACTGTCTTTTTATACCTGTACATACATCCCCACTTTTGGCTAGGGTGCTCCTTCGTGGGAGTTTCTCAACCAAGCTAATTTATTTATTCTTAATTCTCTATACATGTTAGTGAGTGACAAGTGGTTAGCTCATAGCATAAGAGGGAAATCTAGTAGGCAAATAATGTATTACTTGAATGGAAAATGCTGATTAAGTTTTACTCAGAAGCTCTAATTTTGGCTTGAGGTTCTTTTATGAGCCGAAAGTCTTCTGCCTCAACCTCAGAAGTGGATTACAATTCTGCCAATATCATGAGAGAAAGCAAAAAATATTCTAGGCATTGAACAAAAAACATAATTTCAATATGTAATGCTACTGGTAGCTCAGATCGTAGCATGCCTATTTCCTAGCTAGTAGGTTTGGGTTTAATGCCCAGGAAGACTGGAAAATTTAAAAAACGTTCTTCTAGATGTAGCTTCATTGCATTACAAATGTACATTGTAGTAATGTTTTTTGTGAAGATTGGTCTTGCATTCTGGTTTGAATCTTCTTTTATTTCATGCTATGTCTAATTTGATATGTTTAAGTGTAATGATATAGGCCATACTTAAAAAGAAAATGATAATAAAAACTATTATTTAATAATCACATAAAGAAAACCATAAATGATTAATCATAGTTACGGCAATATACGAATTAATTATACCATAAGATAGGAAATAAATAATCACACTTAAATATACTAATAGTCATACTTAAAATCCATACCAAGGGCTTTTAGGAAATAAAAACCGAGTAGAATTTTATAATATTTTATAATAAAGTATCCTAGGCCATACTTAAAAAGAAAATGATAATAAAAACTATTATTTAATAATCACATAAAGAAAACTATAACTGATTAACCATAGTTACGGCAATATACTAATTAATAATACCATATGATAGGAAATAAATAATCACACTTAAATATACTAATTAGTCATACTTAAAATCCACACCAAGGGCTTTTAGGAAATAAAAAACGAATAGAATTTTATAATAAAGTATCCTGGACTCATTGTGGTTATCAAAACTATGTCACAACACCAGCATGTAGTTTCAAAATATCAACATGTTTTTGATAGAAATTAGAAATTCCCACAATTATGAAATTTGGAAAGTGATAGGAAAAAGAAATTGAGACTTCCACCTCAGATTTCACCACAAATTAGAAATTCCCACAGGTGGGGACAAGTTTTAAAAGGTAAAAGGGAACTAGATTTGGGAATAGGAAAGCTGGAAAAATCACATATAGGCCTATACTCATTTTTTTCAATTTAGGTAAACTGTCTGGAGGCAGGGACTGAAGTATTCACTACAGTTTCCTTTAGGACCATGAATCCTCTCCATGTGTAAGTATAAGTTTAAATAACATCACTATGGTGGATCAATTTAAGTTCAAAACTATAAAGTTCAAAAACTCTAAAAATGTTAGATTAATTTGGCTACATTTTAATAACTATGAATTAGCAAATAAGGAGACCAAAGGGTTGAAATAAATAGTTAAAGTTAAAATTAATAAAGGTTTAATTATCTACAGCTGACTTAGTTAAACTCTCTCATGTAAATATTAGGTTTTAAATCAAATTCAGTGCATTTCAATATGGCGATTCTCTAGCTTCTTTACCCAAGATGTTTATAACTATTTTGTTATTGGAAATGTCTTATGTAACGTTAACCTTTATAATAAAAGTGTTTTGTTTTATGGTTTTATATGTTTCTATCAGTGGCGTGTATTGGATATTTTTTTAGGGTAAGCAATTTGGGAGTAAATGCCAGAAACTTCTTTTTTTACTGAAATATCGTATTTTCCGTTTCGAAAGTCATGGAGAGGAAATGAGTTTCTTTTGGATTTTGACACTTACTCCTTTTCAATTTAATTCCGTCTAAAAGTTTAATTACCTTATATATATATATATATATATATATATATATATATATATATATTACATAGCTGTATTTTAGTGAATAAAATGGAATTATCGAAAAACAGAGAATTTACTTGTCGAAATTTTTCACATTCAAATATTCTAAAAATAATAGTCAGTCTAAATTACTGAATCTATAATTTATTTGACACAGTATAGTGTCAAAAAATGTGTACGTACATTTGTCTGTATTTTGTTTTGGTGTCAAAAGTTTCACCTGAAGTTCGTTTTTTTTCTTGTTCAAATTCTTCCCGTTTGTTTTCTAGGATTTTTTACGTTCTTTTAATCGATTTATGCAGTAATCAATACCGTGAAATTTTGCTTGCAGTATATCAAATAAACTGTCAGTTACAAGGAAAATATTAACTAACGTATTCAATATAAAATTGAAATCAAATCTTGCAGTGTGATCAAAACTCCATGTGCAGCAATATAGGCTTCCTGATACCAATATTCTCGTCTGGATTCATAGTTTTTTCATAGACAGAAATTAGCACATCCCGATACTCATGTACTGTTCCAACCAAACTCGAACTGTAATTTTACCGCGTCGAAGACACTCTTGCTAACAGTTTCTTTATTTCTTCATCAAAAACCCTGTTTTTTTTTGTTGATTTTGAAAAGAATGCAACTAGTTCATTCAAAGTAAGGAATAAAATGTATTCTTTAATGATGGTCACGGATTAGAATAATAATAAATGAACGAAAATTGCATTTGGAAAAGTGTTTTTCACTTTCGATTGCAGTCCTTTCAACTGACTTGCCATGACAGATGTTCCATCATAACTTTGTGCAATAAGTTCGTTCTCACATCTGAAATAATGAATCAGTTGAACCACTATCTTGTATAATGCCTCGATTGTTCTATTTTCAAAAACGTTAATGGATTCTAAAAATCATTCATGTACTTGGCCACCGTCGATGACGTACCGAAACACAGGAGACAGCTGAGAGATATTACTTATGTCTGTTGCCTCATCTAAAACAATGCAAATAAAGTTTGATTCATTGATCTCCCCTTTGATCTGTCCATTAATACGTTTGGTATGGACGGATTAGATCATTCTGGATTAAATTGACATTCCTGTAAATGTCGTAGAATGTTCTAAATGGTGCTTTAGTTTCTCGTCATATTCACCGAGTAATTTCACGAGTTCAACGTGATTGTATTTATTGATAGAGTCTCGTCATATCACTACTCTGGCAAAAAAAAAAAGCAAACTACATCGATGAAGCGTTTTGTTATGACTCTATTTTTCTTACAAGATTGAGTTGCAAATCCCGATTTTTTTCTGATTGCCCCAACATATGTTCAATTCTCGACTTACCGAAGATGTTTCATTTATAATTGAGATAAAACGATTTTTAGATAGACTATGCTTTTCAATGGCTTTATGTATGTTTTCCATGTCGAAATAATCCACACTGTTCCGTATAGATCTTTCGTTATTAAACAGAAAACATGTCCAACAATACAGTTTTTGTGCACGAGGACACCCTTTTAATCACTCGTTGCTATTGTAAACTTGCGACTTGAAACGCCTTACACCTTAGTTGTGATATTTAGTTCAGGAGTAAGTCTACCACTTTGTATTACTCGTTCCACATCTTCGAATGCGCTCCAAGCAAAGCTACTTTTAGGATAGCACATATTACACAGTCACATGCGCTTTGTCCACTGTCTTGCCCCGACTGATTGTGAGCTTCCACATTTTCAACACTGCTGTATGCAAGAAGCTGAAGTGCTTACCTTCCAGCCATAACGCATATGTATATTCCATTATTAAAATGTTAATATATTTTACCATAATAATATTATCTTAACATACCAATACTTCAATATAGACACAACAATTACTATTGAGAATTGTAGGACCACAAGCTTAATTAAAAGTGTAATAATTATGATTTAAAATAAGTTTCCACTACTAGACAAGTCCCGCACATTTGAAACTGCAGGACCACAGATAACTCAACGAAAACTTACGAGGACACACGATCACATCCAAGCAACTTCTAGCTTATCGTGTAGAGCAAGAGTGGTTTATAGCTGAGGAGCTGGATGGAACAAATCGACTACACAAATAATGACCAGGTCACTAATATTATTTTTAAATTATATTGAAATTTTATTAATCAATACTGATTATTTCTATGATGTTTCTCATTATTTTTATTTTTAGTCCTGGTTAAGCAATGCTTACCTTGCGTCTATTGAATACACGCCACTGGTTATTTTTTATTTACTTATAATTAACAAAATGTTTCATATGGAATGACAAATAAATGAAACAGAACCATTTGAGTATTCTCAAAATAAATAACTGACTATATAAAAAATATTAAACAATTTAAAAAATAAATAACCTCAATGAAAAACAATCCTAGAGTTATCAGTTAGCTCAATGAATGACCATCTTAACAAGTACATCTGAAATATGTTCTGAATAGTTTACTAGAACAACACAGTGCAATGGGATTAGCCATGGAACCTATATATAGGAAACCAGAAACATCACTTGGTACAATACGAGAAAGTAAACCTCCGTCAGGCATCAATTCTGTATCATATATGAATGCACAAATAACGACAGGAGCAGAACAAAATATGTAAACCGCTGTGAGTGCAATATACACTCTTGCACTTCTTTGTCGAGCTTGTTTATGTGAATTTACTACCTCAGCTTCTCCTGGCATGTTCTCTGCACTTTGTTTCAAAGAGTAAACAATGTAAGCATATGATATTGAAATTATTATCAAAGGTAAAATGCCAATAAATATTGCAGCACAAATAAAGACATTTCTACAGTTTTCAGCACAGTCACAAGTTATATGATAATTTCTTTTTACTGCAGTTATAGAAGAGATGCTAACTACTAGAGCCAAGATCCATGTACACAGAATACTGTATAAAATTAACTTCTTAACTGAAATCTTTCTTTTCAAACAAAATTTAGAGGATTTATTCAATATGCAGAAATGAAATATACTCATCAACATAATAGAATATACAGAAAGATTAAAACCAAGAAAAGACAGTACAGCCATAAATTTACAAATAGAGGTTTCCAAAAATATTGTTGTTTCTAAATATATCATTTTAAATGCATAATTTGTTGGAATACCTAAAACAATATTCAACATATCTACAATTGCTAAATTTAGAATTAACAAATTTGGCCAGGTTTGCATTTCTGCATGCTTGAGGATGATAACTATTGTAGTAGCATTTCCTATAATTCCAACAACAAAAATTATACTTAATATAGGAAACTGAATATAATAGAAGTGATTTTTAACTTGTTTATAAAATATTTGCCTTTCATAATACTTCATTAACCATTCATTTTCTTTAATGTGAATTTCTGATAAGAATGAATTAAAAGTGTTACTTAAATTAGCACACACAGAATTGTTGACATGTTAATATAATTAAATAATATCATTAATTCATTACCGGACTCATCAAATTCATTTTCAAGTTTTGTTTCTTTGTTACTTGAGAATGTTACATTACTCTGTAACCATTTAACTTTCTCACTTCAGTATTTTTCCCACTGCATTATTATTCTATAACTTTCATTATAACACCAACATAAATTTGTATTATCTTTCACATTATACAGTTCATGCACATCTGTTTGATTAGTTCTTATAGTTCCTTTGCTATTTGCTCATTCAATGCCTGTATAACAGTGCTGTAACTTAAATTCAAATTATCAAAAGATGTGAAATTAACAAATATCTGTACCCATCTGTTGCAATCACTGATTATAAGTTCCGAGTAGTTTGTGTCTGTATGGCTAGTAACATCCAACATACTTGAACTTGATTTATTATTGATTGAAAAGAATTGTAACAGAAAACTGTTCTCGTTTATTAAGCAGTAAAATAGTAGAATTAATAGCATTATTCCTTTCCACAACTATAATCCTCACTTTACTGTAATAAATGTGTGTTCAAAAGTAGGAAATAAGTTATTTACACTTGATAAGATAATGAGGTTGCATATCAACTACTCTAGGTTACCACTATAATTGTCAAGAAAAAATATTTTAAATTGGAATTTGAAACAAATATTAAGCTGGGGGACAAGGTTGTTCTCCTCCACGCGGTGTCCCCTGGGAGCAGATTTTAATATTTTGCTGCAAAATGAACAACAATTATAGGCGCAAGAAGCACCAGTAACAAAACAAAAACTGCTCTTATTAGAGCAAAAGAAAGAACTACACTCAACATCCTCCAGTGGAATGCAGAGGATTATCAACTGCAAAAGTAACAGAATTGATGAAGGACTTGATAATCCAAGACATAGATATTTTTATAATTAATGAAGCCATTATTAGCCCACAAAATGAAAAATTTATCAACCACACCTGGATACAACCAACATATCTTATATAAATCCAGACAAATAGCCAGTGGAATCCTAGTAGGGAGTAAAACAACCCTCACCACAAATTTTGTAATTATCAAGCAAATGAATGAGTTATGATATATCTGAAATCATAGAAATTGAAGTATGGAAACAGAATTACCACACTAAGATCTATGGGTATACCAGTCCTCCTAATAACAAACATTTGAATCTAGATATATTAGACCTCCCACGTAATAACAGTGTAATAGTGGGAGACTTTAATGCAGCTTCCCCCAAATTGGGGGTATATTTACAAAAATGCAAAGCCGTAGAAGAATTTCTAGCATCCAACACTGTAGAAATACTATAACAAACCACAGATCCACCAACATACCTCCATTATAATGGACATGGAACAAATCCTGACCTATCCATTATTTCATCAAATCTTTCAAATGTTGCAACTCGCACAGTAGAAGATATGGGGACGGAGCATAGAGCAGTCATCACAAAGATCAAATGGACACACACCTTTGCACCCAGACAAACCAGAATCACATGGAACTTCAAAAAAGCAAATTGGAATAAGTATACAATAGAAACAGAAGCAGAGACACAAACAATCAAAAATCGAAACAAAACCAAAAGATGAACTAAGAAACATAACCAACATAATACTACAACACGAGCAAAGACTAACATACCAAGGGAGAGGATAAAGGATACAAACCCTTTTGGAACACACCACTCCAGGCAATAAAAATAGAATGAAACAGACTAAGAAAAACAGCTGAGAGAAACCAAAAATCCACAAGACGTACAACACTGGAGAAAACCAAGTGCCATTCTCAAAAGATAAATTATTAAGCAAAAAAGAACAGCTTCCACAACTTTATAAGCAAAGCAAGGTTTGCACCAAAAGTTAATCAGTATACACTTTTATCAAAAAAGTTAACAATAATAATGCCAACCGAAAACAACCCCCAATAAAAATAGAAAATAAGCCTATTACCGATTGATAAAACAATTGCAAATAAATTTAACCACCGCTATGCCAACGAACACAAACTCAACAAATATGCTAAGGACAACCAAAAAGCAATCAAAACAAAATTGCCAAGAGCAACCTAAACAATCACACGAAACCACATGACATATTTAGTAAAAAGTTCTCTATACAAGAGCTGGAAGAGGCAATAAAGAAGACCAAAATAGGAAAACAAGCCAGACCAGACGAATATTTCCAGAATTTATAGCACAATCTGGGACCTTCAATGAAAAGAAGATTACTCGACTTCTACAAACAATGTTTGGCAACAACAGTACAGCATACCAGCAGAATGGAAAAAAGCCATTGTAATACCTATTCAAAAACCTAATAAACCAGCAGAAGACATAAATAGCTACCGCCCAATATCTTTAACATCTGTACTAGCCAAGATAATGGAAAGAATGGTTGTGGCTAGATAAATTGCTATTTGGAAACACAACACCTTCTGACTCCAGAACAGGCAGGTTTTAGACCAAAACTTTCAACAAGTCACCAATTGGTTAAATTCACCCAGGAGATCAAGGATGCCTTCCACAGAAGAGAGAGTGTCCCAGCAGTATTTGTAGACCTACAAGCAGCCTATGACAAGGTGTGGCGCACCAACCTTATTTGGAAGCTACAAAAAATGGGAATAACAGGCCATATGTTACACTGGGTTAAATCCTTTATAACACAAAGACGGATAGCTTCACGTATACAACCTCCAATCAAATTACGTCCAAACCAAAACAGGACTGACACAAGGCGGCCGTCTCAAGCACCACCCTCTTCAATAGTTACATCAGTGACCTCCCTAAGGAAATCAAAACTAATTAGCAAATCAATGTGCACTATTTGCAGATGATTTAGTCATATGGACGAAGGCTAACAATTCAGCCAGAAACCACAAAGAACAGCTGCAGAAGTCTATGGACAACGCCATAAAAAGGCTACAAACACTGGTGCACAATTAACAACATGGAAATCAGCATGTCAAAAACATTTTACCAATACTTCTCACTAAGACACACAAGTGAATCCTTCAACATACCAATCAACAATACCCCGATAACCAAATCCAATTGCACAAAATACTTAGGAGTCCATCTAGATAATAAACTAAACTGGGAGCATCATGTCAACAAGATCGAAGAAAATGCTAACAAAAACTCATACATACTGAAGAGATTAGCTGGGAAGAAATGGGAGAGCTCATTGGACACCCTAAACAAAACATATAATATCTACATGAAACCAATTATAACCTATGGAGCAGAATCAATTGTAACAGCTAAGACAACCACAATGAATAAACTAGAAATAATCCAGAATCGAATGCTAAGATTAGTTACTGGAGCAGTAAAATCAACTAACACTGCAACTATGAGAATATTCACAGGCAACCCTCAATCCAAAAGAGATAGAAAGAATCCTGCATCATGCACGCAAAATTAGCAGCGCTACCAAAAGCAATCCACCTCAAAGCACAACACCCCAGATCTTAATCACACAACCTTCCTTTCCCCACAAAACTAGTAATCTTTTCCAAAAACATAAATTAGATGCCAAAACTGAACTAACACCTCAATACCAAGCCCATTAGATTAACAACTGTACAATGCAAACCCTCTCAATAGACGAAATAATAAAGAAAAATGATACAAACCCATCATAGTCAAACCAATTACCTTAGAAACTATTAGTACAAAGTTCCCAGAACCAGAGTGGCTACGAGTCTTCACTGATAGCTCCAAAACCAAGAGTGAAAATGCTGCCGCAAGAATTTACTCTCATTTGTTTAGTCAATATGTTGCAGTAGGCACAAACAATACAGCCTTCGATGATGAAGTAAAAGCCATAGAAGTAACACTCCAGAACCTCCTATTCCGAACAAAAATGTTTACAAAAGCTGTTATTCTGGCAGACTCGAAGGCCGCTATACAAGCAATAACCTCCAATCAACACCAGAAAATGAAACCATCTTGGAATGCCGTAACTTCTGAAATACCTCAACTACCAAAATAAATTAACATCCTTCCAGTGAATACCCTCACACATCGGAATAGTTGGCAACGAAATAGCTGATGGACTTGCCAAAAAGGGTACCAAAATACAGATAACAACCCACCATAAATCGAACCTCCACAGAAAGATCGAAGAAATTAAGAAAGCATTCCAAATGGAAAACATGAAAGAAAACATTGCAACAGCCAGAGGGAAATCATGGGAAAAAATTGATGAGCTATACACAGAAATATAAAATAAAAGGCCGCAAGGAAGCAGTAGCAAATTTCAGACTGATGTCAGGACACAACTACCTGGCTCACCATCTCCACAGAATAAACGTTTTCCAATCCGACAGATGTCTCATATGCAAAGGCCCAGACCTGATCATGGACAAACAGCACCTTCTAGTCTGTCCAGCTTTAAATCCAACTGCACAACACTCTAAGGATCTTGTTCACTTGTACTGGGAAGCCAGAGAGAAAATTACTTAAGCGTCAAATCTCGCCATTAGAAAACAACAAATATCAAGCTCACTGCGCACTAATTACAATGTTAGAACACTGAATTTTTAAAATGTATCCTGTAAGTTAAAAAAGTATAGGTAACAAAAGTGTGATGGTTAGAACATAAAATTTTAGATAATAAATATTATATGAAATAATGCTAGTATCAAATTATATGTCTAAAAGGACAAAAAACCTTAAGAGGTGTTTATTGGGACTGTCTGTTTATACCTGTGCGTCCCCACTTTGGGCTAGGGTGCTCCTTTATGGGTTTTCTCAACCAAGCAAATTTAATTATTCTTAATTCCCTACACATGTCAGTGAGTGACAAGCAGTTAGCTCATAGCATAAAAGAGACATCTAGTAGGCAAATAAGGTATTACTTGATTGAATAATGCTGATTAAGTTTTACACAGAGGCTCTAATAGGTTCTTTCATGGGCCTGAAATTCTTCTGCCTCAACCTCAGAAGTGGATTACAATTCTGCCAGTACCAGGAGAGAAGCCAAAAATATTGTAGTCATTGAACAAAAAAGAGAACATTTCAATATGTAATGCAACTGGTAGCTCAGGTTGTAGCATGCATATTTCCTAACTAGTTGGTTTGGGTTGTAATACCCAGGAAGACAGAAAAATGTTCTTCTAGATGTAGCTTCATTGGCATTACAAATGTCATTGTAGTAATGTTTTTTGTAAATATTGGTCTTGCATTGTGGTTTGAATCTTCTTTTATTACATACTATGTCTAATTTGATATGTTTAAGTTAATGAAATTGGTGTAGAAATGAACTATTACAGTTCTCAAACCCTTTACCACATGTTACTTTTGTCAACATAAAAACTGAAACGTAGCATGTGGTGACTCATTTTAATATAAGCAATATTAAAGTATACTCTGTATATACACAATCCTGAAGCAGTAATTTCAGATGTCACCTTTAAACGGCATTTCTCCCCCTTAAATCATATTCTTATTCTTCTCACGTTATATAAATAAGAAACCTTTAAAGTGTGGCAATAACAGATTACATACCTTATATTAGAAGAATTTTTTTGAGAAAGAAGTTTGAAAATCGCATGCTGCCAGTAATTAACTCGAAGTCTAGAGAATTGTTTAGTTTATATTTAGTAAGATCTGCTCAATACAATATTTCAGTTATGAGATACTGTTATGCCTACACTAGGGCCTAACTGACATAATAATAAAATACTATAAAAAGCCGATAAATGATAGACACATATACATGTGTATTATAACCGAAAAGTAGGGCATAAGATATTCACCTTTTAAATGCGGAATTGAAGACTCAATCAAAATATACATAAGAGTTTTTATAGCTAAAAAAGTAGGGAAAAATTATTATAAAATGACTATTTTCACATCAATATATTTTTCAATCAATGAAGACAACACTTACGAAATCTTATATATATCAAAAACCACTTGTTAGCTTCAAACCAAATAGGAAACTCTTACGAAAACTTATATAACCCAAACACATTAGGATAAGAAGTTAAAAACACCTTCACATAACTTGGCCATGAAATAACTAGGAATATTACTACAGATGGACAAGAAAATAGGGTTTCTATTAGTTTTTAGGGGATGGTGAAAGGTAAAGATAATAATATAAAAGCCCGGTTTTTAGTGGAAAAAGTGAGAACGGCGGCGGGACCGAACGCGGTCCCCCGGCAGGGAGGCAGCTCTACATTGGTAATATAAATCTTTTTTATCATTCTTTAATGGGCATTTTTCAGACATAGAATTAATTAAAGGACCAAATGGTCCAAAGGACATAGAATAGTGAACAGAGTTGAATATTTTAAAATGATGTTTTTCTCTCTCTGAATTTTAACACTTTAGTATTTTGACGTTTGACATTATGGCGATTTCAGCTGACTTTAATAAATTGTTTGATATGTTGTTGATCTAATATTTCTTTATGTTTGGTTTTTTTTAATAAATACTGTTTATTTTTCGTTTACTGTGTTTTTAACATGTTTAAATGTGGAATTCATCCTCCAAAACCAAGGCCAACCGCTCGGGCCAAAGACCACTTAAACAATAGAGATCTTGACGCTATCGCTACGGCGGGGCTTAACTGACCCCGTGCGTAATAACTGGTGAGCAGACGATGGTATATTCGTGAACATAATGTTCTATTATATTCACGGATAAAGAAACGAACCTTAGACCACAAAATTAAACTTTCAATTCGTATACAGTAAAAGTCTATATGTTTTTTCAATAGGGAAGATAAGAGTCACATTGGTACTAATGCAATAAACTATGTCTTTTAAGACAGAGGAGAAACCAGAAAATTTTCAACTTTGGGACATTATTATTAACTGGCTTTAGGTTATTTTATTTTTCTTCATTTTGGTTTTTTGTCAATGGGTAATTTTTTGGATATATACGGGCAAAATTTTGGTGTTGTTGATGTTTTTTCTCATAGAGATGTTATTTTTCTTTACAGTCGGACATCTATATATTTTTTCTTTAGGTTATGTTTATATGTATTATTTTCAGAACTTGATTTTTTTTTTTGGATACATATAAGCTTATGAATTATTTTGGTGTTGTACATAATTTTGACAAGTTTTCAGTCAGATGATATTTTTTTGGTTGTTAACCTAGGTTATGATATTTTTTTCAGAATATTTGTAGAGTGTAGTAATGAAATTGATTTAATATTTTTTGTGTTAATTAAGGCAATATCTCATTCAATATTAATAATTGTACGTTGATAATGACATATTATTCTTTTCGTTTATCGGGAAGGCGTGGCAGGATCAAATGTATACATAAATCATTTCTGAAAGTATCACCACGAGAGATAAGCCCAAGGGATCATAGGTTGCTTTTACACGCCACTAGGTTGGAATTTTTTTTATCATTACGAAAAGGGTAATAGATTTGAGCAAACAAGATGGCGGACACATCTTACACTTACGCCACTAATGCACTAAATACTTTTGTACTATTCATTTTTTTTTATTTATTCACGTAAAACACGATCTTGGATATCTTACTGAATCATGGATAGAGGTAGGATACGAAAAATTAATTTATGGTTTATTAACTAGGTAATTTGTTTTTTAGGATAATGAAATGGGAAGTTGGCAGGCGTCTATTATTACGATTTTTGCAAAATGGCAACGATGACTACAGAGCCATCTAACGGAGGCTATATTAACCATTACAGCACTCCGTATGAAACTAACCCTAATCCATCTCAACAAATTTAAATTCTAATTATATTCGGGCTAATAATCAAAAATATTATTGACATAACAAATAAAAGGACAAGAAAAATAAATCGATTAATATTTAAGTCCCCATGTAGCAACTCGTGCATCCACACTGGTAATTAATCTTTGCCCACGTAAGGCTCAAGGAACCGCATTATAACTTGCAAAGAAATGAGTGATTTATATTGGGAAAATAAATAAGTTAAAATTAATCTAATAATAGGACTATAAATAATTTAATTACAAAATGATAGTTAGGGGATTGGAATACATAAAAGTCAGAGGATTTGGAAATAGAGTAATAACAGTGGTAAAATAAAGTAACATATTCCCCCTAACGGAGGTCTGGAGGTAATGGGATGTTAGGGCTCCCAATATTTCTAGACAATCAGCACTTAATGTCAGCCGGGTTATCAGCCCTGCGTGACGGCCGCCCTTTCCCCAGAACAAGAGTCTGGTACTCATTTCAGTTAGAGGCTGAATCGACCCCAGGGCCATAGTGCCGCCAGAAGGTTTGGATTAGGTTAAAAATCCTAAACCCACCGGGACTTGAACCCCCGACTTTTCGGCTTGTAGCGCAGTGCTTTAACCACTATGCTAGTAGAAATAAATAATCATACTAAGTATATCAGAGCAATTTTAAACACTATTAGAGTTAAACCACCTACCGTGCGACATTGACAAGGCAGGGCATGAGGCAAATAATACCGATTTCTTTGCTGGAATTATTATCCTAGGATATTTTATGGTAAGGCAAGCACCTTATAATATGTAGGAACGTTTTTCAGTTAAAAATCGAGAGTTAGACAAAAAACAGAGAGAACTACTAACTGAGTGATTTAAAATTAATAATAATAATACACACAGTAACATAATGATAAGAATAATAATCATAAAAAATTGTGGCAAGCAAAGTGGCAAGGCCCACCTAGCTATACACTGGCAATACAGGAAATAGTAACTTTTTTTAATGATAAAATATGGACTCACCATCGTGGAGGAATGGGAAAAAACCGCCATCTTGAGAACTATTTTTTTGACACGTCCTTCCTTTACATGCACAAAGACTGAGTGTCCATTAGGAGGTCACATAACAGTAGAATTTAGCAAGGCTCTGGAATGTGGTTATTTTGGGAGGTGAAAGTTAGATAAGAACTCCAAACAGACTGCATTAGGAATATAAACAAATTTATACTATTTGCATTTACAGGGAATATATAATTTTTTTTTTCTTGACATCAGAAAGCGTACTTTAAATAAAAGGAGTTAGTAAACACTTAAAGACCCATGACATTTACAGGAAATAAAAGTGGCATATATTAGCAATCAGAGGGATTCTAGATTTTAAAACCGTGAGAATGAAAAAAGGGCATGGAGACTTAGGATAAATAAACGAGAACTCGAGCAAAGAGGGGAATTGAGAGTTAACGCAATCAAAAAAATGGGAACGCAACTAATGAGGGATGTAGATTCTAGTTTCGAAAACAAGAGTATGGAAAAGGGGCATGGGAAACTTAGGATGAATTAGAGAGAAATCGAACAAAGCGGGGAATGGAGATTTAGCGCAATAAAGCAAAGCAGGGACCACACACCTCCCCAAAGGAAATAACATTAGACTCATGGAAGGGAAGACGACCGAACTTCAGGTTAAATAATAGCTTAAAATAAATTTTTGATTAACCTCTCATGCGGTGTTGAGAGATTTACAACAATGCCGGCGGGCGCATCCTGTGAAAGGCTCGACTACAGTATGAGGCGTTTCTAAATCATAAGTCAAGTTTAAATCTTGAGTAAAGTCATAGAGGCTAGCGAAATTAAGGGAGGACTCGCTTGATCCGTAATTCAGATTAAGGTTTCGGAAACGGAAAGAATGGAAATTCTGAATAAATAAGAGAGAGCTCGAACAGAAGAGGGGAATGGAGACTTGGCTCAATCGTAGAACTCCGCTAGTGAGAAATACGGAATAGAGGCAGAAACAAGATGCTTACAGAAGTGATAAAAAAAGGATAGACTTATTCCAGTAAATATTTTTTTTTTTGGCTTTATCATGATTTTTTTTGGGTGAAAGTTAGGATACTTGACAGACAGTGAGATGTTTTAACCGATCTAGTAGAAAGTGAAAGTCCAAATGGGAACCCAGGGGTTACACAAATACTAATACTGAGTAGGACACAACAACTAATACACTCTACCGGAAATGGTTCCTGCGGGAATGGACTGGCTTGGAAAAGATTGAAGTGTCTAAAGACGTGTAGACTCTTTGACCTGCAGGCTCGTTCCATGTCAGTTAGGACTAGTGACCGGTCGAGTAGTAGACACACACACACACATATGGGATATGACGTATTACGATAATAGATGAAAACTAGATCGCTTAAGACTCTTCATATTTAGGCCTACGAGGGATAATAAGAGGATAGGATACAACTTAGGACAATCTTGGCTAGGTAACGTTAGACATACACACACAGAGATAAAACATTTACATAATCGCACACAGAGATACAAGTTGGGAAGGACTAAGGACCCTTTTGGAGAGGCTTTTGCCCTCGACAATTTGGCGAGTTGCCTCAACACTTCGCCAACGAGCTGGGGAGAAAGCTAGGTAGGTGCAAGTCGGAAGGTGGGACACCCCCGTTATGACATGATCTAGAGACAGAGAACTCCAAAATGATCTTGGGGCACTGGCCATAAAACCTTGCCGGCTTGGCACTGACGTTAGGGACCATATGGAACAGCAATGTTTAGGGAGAGATAGGCATCCGAGAGACTAGAGACAAACGAAAACACTAAGCGAAACGGGCAGAGAGACCCACGAGAAACAGAAGCAATCATTGGCAGAGAGACCCACAGAAACAGTAGTGATACCCGGGTTTAAGGAGTGATGAGGGCAATAGTAGGATCACCATCAGAAGAAAATCGGATCAAATCCACTCCGATGATGAGGCCGTCGTCCGATGAGCCCAAGAAGGCTCTCTCTAAGGTTAACGTCGAAATCGAGATTCTGAGGCAGCAGGATGAGAGGGGTGGGGTTAGGAATGGCCCGAGTCACTGTCGACCATGGGTGGAACTAGCTGTCCTCTCCCTTGAGGCCGAGCCCGAACAATAGTCGAGTCACCCAAGTTGGGAGGCAGCCCATTCCTGGTCCTCAAGGTCGCGCCCGACGAATTGGCCTAACCCACCCCAAGGATACAAAACGTAGGGAAATTCTGGAGCGACAGAATTAGAGGGTGTGACAGGAAGGGCCAGGGCCACCGTTCGCATGAAGGGAACCGTTGCATATCCCATGCCTTCGAGGCTCGTAACCCGGCCGCTTCGATGGCTCACCCGGCTTTATTTACAAGAAATCAGGAATACACGAAGCACGAAAAAGAGATAGCCAGGGGTCAATCCAGAGTCGATAATGATGCCAGGAAAACCGCGATGAGAAAGCCGTACGCACACATAGAATATGGTCATAACGAGGGGACAACGAATACTAGTCAGGGATATCGGAAACGTTAGGACACTAGAGAGAAAAATACTAAAGGAACACACACATACATACGATTGTGCGATCGACAAGTGGAGCTAAGAGAGACAGATTGACCTAAGTAGGGATGTTACATACCAAGAGAGGTTAAACACATTAGGTAGGGAGATCTCAGGAAATTAGAGGTTAAACACATTAGGTAGGGAGATCTCAGGAAATTAGAGGTTAAACACATTAGGTAGGGATGATCTCATAAAAATTTTAGAGTTAAACACATAAGGTGTACAATGAAAATGAGAGGTTAAACACATAAGGAATACATGGAATTAGAGGTTGACCCATAAGGTTGTAACATGAAATTGAATATTAAACACATAAATTGTACGTGAAATTAGAGGTTAAGCTCATAAGGAGTACACGAAATTAGAGGTTTAAACACATAGGGTAATACAAGAAATTAGAAGTTAAACACCAAAGGATAGTAACAAGAAATTAAGAAGTTAACAACTAAGGGTAGTACAAGAAATTAGAGGTTTAATCACATAGGTAAGATACAGGAATTTAGAGGTTAAAAACCCATATGTAAGATAGGCGATACGTCTACACGTATGCGACCAGTAACTAACTCAAAAACATATATTGAAATTAAGATGAAAATAAAGAGGTCGGATATGACAAAAGGGAGAGGTTAAACCCATAGGTAAGATGGGGACCCAAGACACAGAATGAAGTCCACGCATAATCAGGAGTAATGTAAAAAGTTAAATAGAGAAATTCAAGAGAACAGTTGAGATATTGCCGAACGAATTAGGAAGGACTTAAGGAAACAACACCATTTAGATTTTTTTTATTAAGTTAACTCTGTAGGCTGTAGCACGGGAAATCGACAGATAAGTTAGAAACGAGAAACTTAAGATGCAAAGACGCATCCCGGATAGAAGAAAGGAAATGCTCTCACAATCAGGACCTCACGAGGGAATGATATACGGAATTCAGGTTACATAATTGTACTAAGTAGTATTTACATCTTACAGCCCTAGCGATTTATGTGTAGGCGAGCACACTCGATCGAACCCAGGACTCTAGAGAGGGAAAAGCAAAATTAAAATTTTAACCAAGCAATGGAATGTTTTGAAAACAAGCGGTAAAAATACGGTAAGATACTGAAAATTTTTGAATCCAGTGAAACCTGAATTGCAATAAGGGCGTAAATGATTCATGAGAATCATAATACCAGAAACATAAGAGCATTTCTTTTTGCAACTTGAGGCTAGCTATAAGGGACAGATAGGAACATGGGTGCACAAAACTAAACGATACAATGTAGATAACAATGAGATCTAAAGCCAGGACGTCTACTAAACAAGATTCGGAATATAGTATCGGAGATAAGATGGCTTAAAATTGAAGCATCTAAGCGATGAAGTTAAATTAAACCGAAAATGACCATTCTATGACAAGGAGTGATAAAAAAGATGCGGACCCATGTAGAACGGGATACCCACCAAACCAGTAATCGATGTTTAAAGCTATTCCCCCAGGTTTTAACAAATGCCATAAGATTGCAGCTTCTCGCCTGGACCTGCGACCACCACCACGACACATCATGATGGGAGCAAGATTAAGAGGCCCAGACTCACGGCTCACCCTGTACATCTGAGGACGAGAACCGCAGCTGCTAGGACCAACTACACATCTCGTGACGGAGCATAAGATGGGTGAATGTCCAGACTCGCAACCAGCTAAGACAAACACCTCACTAGCAGTAAAGAACAGACCCAGGCAATTATAAAAATAATAACTATCTCCAACGTGAACCTTGGCCTAACATCCTTCGTTTCAAATTTTTCCTATAGATGAATCAAGAAAACAAACTCCACGTCAAGATTAATTCCTATCAAACCCTTCACAAGCTCTCCTTGGACCTAACTGGGTTTTGTTTAAAGAAACTAGGCATAACCAAATCAAAGGCCTACCTGGACCAACGGCAGCTGAAAATGAACCACGAACTCGAGCATTAGAACATCGCATCCTCCATCGAGGCAAGCAGACACGAACCCTGACCTCCAAGCTAGCCACAGCAGACACCGCAGTTCTGATAATTTTTTTAACAGTGATCCGGTTCACGAAATAGAACCCTCGAAGTGAAAAACAAAAAGAAACGAAAATGTTGTTAAGTGCGTCGGATATGAATAAAAGTGGAAGTGCATCGTTTCAAAAGAAAGAACCACAAGAAGGTTTAAACAAGGAAGAAGGACGGAGACGAGAAGCATTTTTTAGTGAACATATTTTTATAGTCGATATCTTTTTTTTTGTTTCAAGCAGTAAACATTGTTAGTGGAAAATTAAATCTATGACCGTGCGTAAACCTATTGTGTTAGAGCCGCGAAGGCATGCTATATTGTGATTTTTGTTTTTTTTTAAGAAGTATAGTGTTCTCACTAAGTAAACAGATCTTATCGATATTACGACACAATTAAGGGTATCCGGGGCAATTTACAAGTAAAAGACGATCTAACCTCTTAGAATGAGAACAAAATACTTCCAGGTTACAGATGAATCGCCAATTGATGACGTCAGTTCCACTTCCACTTAAAGTTAAGTTAATAAGATACATGTTAGGACAAACCCCCCGGAGGTGAGAGATATCCTATAAGGAAAAAAGACTTTCGGTTTTTCAACCCTACAGTCTTATTTAGGGGGGGAAATGTTATGCCTACACTAGGGCCTAACTGCCATAATAATAAAATACAATAAAAAGCCGATAAAGGATAGACACATATACATGTGTATTATACCAAAAAGTAGGGCATAAATATTCACCTTTTAAATGCGGATTGAAGACTCAATCAAAATATACATAAGAGTTTTATAGCTAAAAAACTAGGGAAAAATTACTATAAAATGACTATTTCACATCAATATATTTTTCAATCAATGAAGACACACTTACGAAATCTTATATAATATCAAAAACAACTTGTTAGCTTCAACTAAATAGGAAACTCTTACGAAAACTTATATAACCCAAACACATTAGTATAAGAAGTTAAAAACACCTTACATAACTTGGCCATGAAATAACTAGGAATATTACTACAGATGGGACAAGAAAATAGGGTTTCTATTAGTTTTAGGGGATGGTGAAAGGTAAAGATAATAATATAAAAGCCCGGATTTTTAGTGGAAAAAGTGAAAACGGCGGCGGGACCGAACGCGGTCCCCCGGCAGGGGAGGTAGCTCTACATTGGTAATATAAATCTTTTTTATCATTCTTTAATGGTCATTTTTCAGACATAGAATTAATTAAAGGACCAAATGGTCCAAAGAACTTAGAATAATGAACAAAGTTGAATATTTTAAAATGATTGTTTTCTCTCTCTGAATTTTAACACTTTAGTATTTTGACGTTTGACATTATGGCGATTTCAGCTGACTTTAATAAATTGTTTGATATGTTGTTGATCTAATATTTCTTTATGTTTGGTTTTATTTTAATAAATACTGTTATTTTTTCGTTTACTGTGTTTTTAACATGTTTAAATGTGGAATTCATCCTCCAAAACCAAGGCCAACCGCTCGGCCCAAAGACCTCTTAAACAATAGAGATCTTGACGCTATCGCTACGGCGGGGCTCAACTGACCCCGTGCGTAATAGATATTAATCTATCCTTTTCCATCATCAAAAATAATTACATAAATTAAATAAATATGAAAATCAAATAGAACTATGTTTTATTTTTATTTAATTAATATATATGGATTTTCATCAAGTAAACACCAACTCAATTGATTACATAAATGATCATAATAAATTACCCAAATACAGCATATTTGATATGATATTCTAAATGGCTGTCCTGAAGTGAGAATTATAATATGTACACCTGATTATATCTTATTCACATCATGTTATCAATTTTATTAAAGGTGTATTATAAAATAAAGTATAGTTTGATACAAAGATGGAAAACTTTTATTTATGCATTGAAAAACGTTAAATTTATATGTAAAACAATGTCTTTCATTCTTCAATTGTAATATACTATTGTGAGAATTAAATTAATATTTTTATTACTTCAACAATACATGGAGAATCCAATCAAATTCTGAAATTGATCATATATCAGAGGAGAGGATCTTGTAAGATACACCAAGTCATTGAGATTCAGATTGGTAGGACACATTGAAAGAATGGAAGATGGAAGAATACCAAAACGAATAATACATGACGATATAATAGGAGTAAGAAGGAGAGGAAGACGAGAAAGAGCAGGCTGCAGGACGTGGAACAAGATTTGAGAAAGGTGGGAATAAGAGGATGGAAAGGGAAAGTACAGGATCGAGATGAATGTAGGAAAATTGTGAAGGAGGCCAAAACTCACAACGGGTTGTTGTGCCAAATACGAAGAATTACCTCACCTCATATCCTTCAATCTTCTAGACTGCAGTTTCGGAGTTATATCTCCATCTTCAGTAGCCTCTCATTGATCGGTGTTATGTCGTTTCTTGGCAGTTTTCTTCTTCCTTCTATCGGTGGACCAATAAAACTCTGGATCAAATCAAAATTTGTGGGAGTTTCGAAATTCATAAGTTTTTCTTTCTTGTTTTTTTTAGTGGATTTTTTTCCCCCCAAACCGTGAGTTCTTTCAGTTTATCTGTGAGTTTGATTAGGCTGGCTTTTGTGTCAATTAAATGTTTTTCAGACCAAGCGTGGGCCACTACAGCTGACTTGTCTACTAGAAGATTAAAGGATATGAGGTGAGGTAATAAAAATATTAATTTAATTTTTAAATTAAACCTCATAGTGTTTTTTCCCTGTGAAAGTTAAATACTATTGTGATCTTAGGTAAAACATCTAATAATATTTTACCATCTCCTTACAAAAAAAGCTGTAGGCACTTATTACTACTATTACTATAATTAGAATTAGCCCATTAACATCCTGGTGCAGATAAGTGCCTCCTGTTACAGGGTGGCTTACAAAAAATTCCACGGACAGCCATTTCCATGGTAATAAGATATCTTCACAATAGTCTCATAACTTTTATGGATTTCTTCTACTTTTGCCTGTCTCTTGCTACTCTAAATCACACACTCCTTGGAAGATATTTGAAAACATCACACCATTGTAACTTTTGCCTCCCCACACTCCTATTTCCTGACTAAATTTCCATATGGTCAGTACATATATCTCTTCTTGGAGTCTATTCTGAGTATATGTCCTCCCCAATTCAACTTCATTAATAAAAATCAATTGAATTGTGAATTCTTCTTACCTCATATCTCTATGTTATTTAACACAGAACCATGGTATTAAGAGTCTTCACTCCCATCCTCAGCTGTTGTTACGACTGTTGATTCTTCATCATGCTGGTCATTTTCTAAACTGCCATCTAGTGTTGATTTGAAGAACTTTATAATCAAATGTTGTTCATCCGGAAACTCAAAATTCATGGATCTAAGATGTTTTTTCTGAATGTATATCTTTTCCCAAACAGTTAATTCTAAAAGTTTAGATAGATGTTTCAAAATTTAGCTTCTTTTTCAATCCTGTGATTCTCTAACAAACTAAATGCTGCTATTGCTGATTTTTTCAATTTCATTAGAATGAACTAGAACATTCTTAGGAATAATATTAATTCCTTCAAATTTTTATTAATTCCCTCACGAAATTTTATTCTAGTGAATACTTTGCCATGTTCAATGAGTATGTCTTCGATTCTTCTCCTGTCTCTGCATGTGATGTTGAGGAGCTTCCATTCCATTCCATCTCCTCTGGTAGATTTGTATTGTGGTTATTCTTTTTTGCTAAGTGACCATAACTATGATTCATATAGTAGCATCAGCAAAATACACATATCCATGACATTCTTCTTAACCTTCATATTAATTGATTTGTTTAATAAGACAAACTTTAACTCCAAATTTCCTCCATGAATTCTCTCTATTTCTTTTTGAATCTGGCTGCATAAAATTGTTTGACATAAAGTGACATATTCTTTAACATACTCAATTTCATCATTGCCAATCTAGATTGGTATCTTTATTTTCGTTTTTGTCACATTGATTTGAAAGCCCCTTTGTTTGCTGTGTCCACAAAGTTTTTCTAATATTTTCTTACCCTCTTCTATGTGATTCAGTTATAAAAGTGACGTCATCTGCAAAACGGAAGTTATGAAGCTCTCATCCATTTGCATTGATTCCACAATCTTCCTTCATCCTACAGAAGATTTCTTCCATTAAGAATATGTACAATATCGGAGATATCGGGTCCCTGTGTTTAATCCCTCATTATGGGATTTCTTCCACCATTTTGTCCAATTTGACTCTTGCTTTGTTGTTTAGGTATAGTTTACCATGAAGCCTGATGTATTACTGTTACTTTTTATTTACTTATAATTAACAAAATTTTTCATTTGGAATGACGAATATATGAAACAGAACCATTTGAGTATTTACAAAAAAAACTGACTATATAAAAAATATGAAACAATTTAAAAAATGAATAACCTCAATGAAAAACAATCCTAGAGTTATCAGTTAGCTCAGTGAATGAGCTCTTAACAAGTACATCTTAAAATATGTTCTGAATAGTTTACTAGAGCAACACAGTGCAATGGGATTAGCCATGGAACTTATATATAGGAAACCAGAAACATCACTTGGTACAATACGAGAAAGTACATCTTCATCAGGCATCAATTCTGTATCATATATGAATGCACAAATAACGATAGGAACAGAACTAAATATGTAAACCGCTGTGAGTGTAATATACACTCTTGCACTTCTTTGTCGGGCTTGTCTATGTGAATTTACTACCTCAGCTTCTCCTGGCATGTTCTCTGCACTTTGTTTCAAAGAGTAAACAATGTAAGCATATGATATTGAAATTATTATCAAAGGTAAAATGCCAATAAATATTGCAGCACAAATATAAGCATTTCTACAGTTTTCAGCACAGTCACAAGTTATAAGATAATTTCTTTTTGCTGCAGTTATAGAAGAGATGCTAACTACTAGAGCCCAGATCCATGTAAACAGAATACTGTATAAAATCAACTTTTTAACTGAAATCATTCTTTTCAAACAAATTTAGATGGTTTATTTACTACGCAAAAACGAAATATACTCATCAACATAATAGAATATACAGAAAGATTAATCCCAAGAAGAACTAGTGAACCCATGAATTTACAAATAGGGGTTTCCAAAAATGTTGTTGTTTCTAAAATATATTATTTAAATGTGTAAGTAATAGGAATACTTAAAACAAGATTCAACATATCTACAATGCTAAATTTAGAATTAACATATTTGGCCAAGTTTGTAATTCTTTGTGCTTGAGGAAGATAAATATGTTGTAGTAACATTTCCTATAATTCCAACAACAAAAATTATACTTAATAGAGGTAACTGGATATAATAGAAATGATTTTTAGCTTGTTTATAAAACATCTGCCTTTTATAATATTTCATTAACCACTCATTTTCTTAATGTGAATATCTGATAAGAATGAATTGAAAGTGTCACTCAAATTAGCACACACAGAATTGTTGTACATGTCAATATAATTAAATAATATCTTTAACTGATTACCAAACTGATCAAATTCATTTTCAATTTTTGTTAGTTTAACATTTGAAAATGGTACATTACTCTTTAACCATTTAACTTTCTGAATTTCAGATTTTTCCCATTGCATTATTATTTTATAACTTGCATTATAACACCAACATAAATTTGCATTTCCTTTCACATTATCAGTTCATGCCTTAGCTGTTTGATTAATTCTTGTAGTTCCTTTGCTAATCTGCTCATTCAGTGCCTGTATAATAGTACTATAAGTTAAATTCAAATTATCAAAAGATGTGAAATTAACAAATAATCTGTACCCATCTGTTGCAATCACTGATAATAAGTTCCGAATAGCTTGTGTCTGTATGCCTTGTAACATCCAACATACTTGAACTTGATTTATTATTGATATGAAAAGAATTGTAACAGAAAACTGTTCTGTTTATTAAGCAGTTTAAAAATAGTAGAATTAATAGCATTATTCCTTTCACAACTATATTGCTCACCTTACTGTAATAAATGTGTGTTTGTAAAGTAGGAAATAAGTTATTTATACTTGATAAGATAATGAGGTTGCATATCAACTACTCTAGGTTACCACTATAATTGTTAAGAAAAAATATTTTAAATTGGAATTTGAAACTAATATTAAACTAACTACAGTAAATACAAAGTAGAACACTCAATTTTTAAAATGTATCCTGTAATTTAAAAAAGTACTGGTAAGAAAAGTGTGATGGTTAGAACATAAAATTTTAGATCAATAATATAAATGAATAATGCTAGGTTCAAATGATATATATGGCCCTATATATATATATTGTAGACACACACTTTGGAGCACCGCTTTTGGAGGGCCACTATGAAGCGTGACTATGAAGCGTGATAGTCTGCTTCAGGGTTCAACTCCTTCCTTGTTAAGGATGAGGGATCCTTGCTGCTGGACAGTTCGGGTTGATGCTCCGGACTAGGTTGTCTCAGGGGTTCTTATTATCGGAGAGCAAAAGGATCTTATCTCAGGTGTAACGGTGGGATTGTCGGATGCGAGATGGAGGCCAGGAAAATACCACAGCTCTACATTAATGCACAGTTTTACACGAAGAGTAGGCACACATCTTTATTATTCAATAACACTTTCCGTACTATTTTTATTTGACGTGCCGGCGGAGATATTTGCTGAGTAGAGCCATTTATATGCAGTAGATTTATGTCTCTACCGACGATATGTACCGCGGTTGTCCGGTCTATACTAATTTTACAGAGTCCAACATTAACATGCACTCGGAGACCACATGCCTCCTGTCGGCCGTGTCCTCGACTCCATACCTTGACTCCCCTGCGGATTCTAACACATTCTTTTCTCAAAAATGTTGGCTTACATACAGCAAAGTTCTCTGTCCGGCTTACAATTTTTTTAATATTGCCTCTGATTGGACATTTCTTGGTAGGGCGTATCATCGTTACTGTAAAAACCTTATCGCAAATAGGATTTTATTTGCAGAGGCGTTTGGCCAAATTTTACTGGCTCATACCTAAAGGGGTGTTTTTTAACTCTATTTGCCATTGCTGGAGGTTCTTTTTTGGGCAACAATACATGGCCTACTTCCTCCTTCCATTCTCTTCTGGGCTTCCCACGCAACTCGATTTTGCCTAATATATATATTTTTTTTCTTACATTAACAAAGTTTCAAAAGGCGGATTATCGGCATAAAAAGATGTCCCATTCCTAGTTATTTCTGGGAAGAGAAAATAACACTTGTTTTTTTCTTACTTCACTTTTATAAGGTGTTCCCATCTTGGGTGGTTTTCGCTAAGCAGTAGACTGTACTACAAAACAGTTACCCGAAGGAAGTCATTACTCTATTGTCTAGAGGATCTGTATTGTTATACAGTTGCTTGTCCTTCATTAAAAATACAGAAACGAGGCAGACCTGCTCGCTCATAAATATATCAAGTTGACGGACAGTCTTCTTAGGAGAACTATGAAAATATGAGAAAACTATATATCTTAAGGCCCTTTATAAAGTTACTTGCGGCATATGGGTTTTGCTGCCTATAAACATAGTAGAGTGGCGACATGTTTAATAGATTTGCAAAACATCTGCCCATGTCTGACGTCGATTGAGAATATAAAGAAGTTTACTATTTAATTTAGATTCCCTTAAATATCATACATGGATATACATTCCTAAGATTATATTATCTCAATTATAGGTTTACATTTATAAAATTCAAAATCAATTACGGCTGGGGATCTCCATCTTGGTTATATAAAGGCGACAAAAAAACCTTAAGGGATGTTTATTGCACTGTCTTTTTATACCTATACATCCCTACTTTGGCTGGTATTGGGTGTCTCCTTTGTAGGAGTTTGTCAACCATGCTGATTATTTTTCTTATTCCCTACACATGTGAGTGAGTGGCAAGCAGTTAGCTCATAGCATAAATGAGACATTAGTAGGCAAAATAAGGAATTACTTGAATGGAAAATGCTGATTAAGTTTTACACAGAAGCTCTAATTTGGGTATGTTCTTTCATGAGCCTGAAAGTCTTCTGCCTCAACCTCATAAGTGGATTACATTTCTGCCACTACCAGGAGAGAAAGCCAAAAATATTGTAGTCATTGAACACAAAAAAAAAAACATTTCAATACCGTATGTAATGCAACTGGTAGCTCAGATTTGTAGCATGATTATTTCCTAACTAGTAGGTTTGGGTTTAATACCGGAAGACTAAAAAATGGTTCTTCTAGATGTAGCTTCATTGCATTACAAATGTACATTGTAGTAATGTGTTTTTTTGTAAATATTGGTCTGCATTGTGGTTTGAATCTTCTTTTATTTCATACTATGTCTAATTTGATATGTTTAAGTTATTCAAATTGGTGTAGAAAATGTACTATTACAGTTCTCAAACCCTTTACCACATGTTATTTTGTCAACATAAAAACTGAAATGTAGCATGTGGTGACTCAATTTAACATAAGCAATATTAAATATACTCTGTATATACACAATCTGAAGCAGTAATTTCAGATCTGTCACCTTTAAACAGGCATTTTCTCACCCTTAAATCATATTCTTATCACGTTATATAAATAGAAACATTTAAGTGTGCAATAACAGATTACATACCTTATATTAGCAGAATTTTCTTGAGAAAGAAGTTTGAAAATCGCATGCTGCCAGCAATTAACTCAAAGTCAAGAGAATTGTTTAGTTTATATTTAATAAGATCTGCTCAATACCATATTTCAGTTATGAATATTAATCTATCCTTTTCCAACATCAGGAATAATTACATAAATGATCAATAAAATTACCCTAAATAAAGCATATATGATATGATATTCTAAATGGCTGCCTGAAGTGAGAATTATGATATACACACCTGATTATATCTTATTCACACAATGTTATTAATTTTATAAAGGTAATTTATTATAAAATAAAGTATAGTATGATACAAAGATGGAAAAAACTTTTATTTATTCATGTAAAGCATACCATTTAAATGTAAAAACAATGTCTTCCATCCTTCAATTGTCATATACTATTGTGAGATTTAAATTAATATTTTTATTACTGCAACAATACATGGAGAATCCGATCAAATTCTGAAATTGATCATATACTCGAGGGAGAGGATCTTGTAAGATACATCAAGACATTGAGATTGAGATGGGCAGGACATATTGAAAGAATGGAAGATTGCTTTTCCTTCCTTCTATTGGTGGACCAATGAAACTCTGGATCGAATCAAAATTTGTGGGAGTTTCGAAATTCGTAAGTTTTTCTTTCTTGTTTTTTTATGTGGATTTTTTTCCCCAAAACCGTGAGTGTGTTTCGCCTACAGTAGGGCCAACTGCCATAATAATAAAATACTATAAACAAACTGATTGTTACAGTGGAAGTTAAGCCCCAGCCGTAACGTAGCGTAAAAAGAATCTTTATGTTTTAAGAGATTCTTTGGCCCGAGCGGTTGGCCTTGGTTTTGGTTGGGAGAGAACTTCACATATAAACACATTAAACAAAATATTAACACTATTTATTTAAATAAAACAAATCATAAAAATATTAGAAACAAAAATATATAAACACTTATTAAAACCAGCTAAAATCGCCATATTGAAAAGCGCTTGAAAAGACTAAAACTTGATAAAAACTCAGAGAGAGAGAAAAAACAATCATTTAAAAGAATCAACTTTGGTCATTATTCTAAGTTATTTGACCCTTAGGTCTTCTTAATTTCATGCATTTTCAACAATCATTAAATTATTCTAAATTTTCTGGACCAGTTGGTCCTTTAATTAAATTTATGGTTGAAAATGACCATTTAAACAACATGAACTTTTTAGAGAGATAATAGTTATAGAAAAAAGTTCAATCTTACCCATCTGGACGACCAAAGGGTTTCGGTCCCCCACACCGTTCTGACTTTTGCTACCCCAAAAGCCACGTTTTTTATTCATTATCTCTACCTTTCACCATTCCCAAAAACTAATGGAAACCCTATTTTCTTACCCAATCTTTTGTAATATTCCTAGTTCTATCAGGGCCATATTATATAAGATTTTTTAACTACTTATCCTAATGTGTTTGGGTTATATAAGTTTTCGTAAGAGTGTCTCTCATTAGGTTGAAACGAACAAAGTTGTTTTTGATATTATATAAGTATTTCATAAGTGTGTCCTCATAGATTGAAAAATATATTGATGTGAGATAGGAATAAATAATCACCTTTTAAAATGCTGATGGAAGTCAACTCGAATTTATAGAAGGGCTTTAAGTAATAAAAATTAGGAAAAAATTAATAAAATATTATACTATCTTGGAAAATGCAATGTCACAACCAACAGGACAAGTTTTGAATCAACATGTTTTCAAACGACTTAGGACACATTTACGAAAGATTAGAAGAAGCAGAAAATATTGTACCTTTGAATAACACATTATATAAGGGAAACAAACATCTTATATAATTTGCCCTGATAGGCCCAGGAAGATTGCTATAGGTTGGGAAATAGATAAGGGTTTCCACGAAATTGGAGGATAAATCCATCCCATAGTAATTCTGCCCGAAGGCAGGTCCTTTACTGCAATCATAGCATTTCATGCTATGCTTGCAGCTTTACTAGGGAATTGTTGTAGGTGTGGTAGCTTTCCGTTGCTTTCCACCACGGTGAAGGATAATGATGATAATGGATAATGGTAAGGATGATAATGATAAGAATGATGGCCATATGATTTCGGGGGACCGTTTGGGCCTTAAAAGTTTTCCTGACATTTGTCTTACAGGTGAGAAAAAACCACCGATAAAAACCTCACCCAGAAAAACTGCCCCCGACCGGGGACCGAACCCGGGCCCGCCTGCGTTGACAGAATTGGAGGATAGAGAAAAGTAAAATCACCGTATAAACCCCTGGTTTTTGGGAAGAAAGCAGAATGGTGTGGGGGACCGAACCCTTCGGTCCTCGTGGGAGGAGGCAGCTCTACATGGGTATAAGATGCATTTTGATACTATTATCATTCTAAAGAACATGTTTTTAAAATGGTAAATTTTCTTAAGGAGAGAAAATAACTTAGAATGTTTGGAAGACCCAAAGGGTCAAATATAATAACCTAAAGTTGGCCAAAGACCACTTAAATCTTAGAGATCCTTTTTACGCTACATTATGACTGGTCTTAACTTCCAGTGTAACAGTGAGTTCTTTCAGTTTATCTGTGAGTTTGATTAGGCCTGCTTTTGTGTCAATTAAATGTTTTTCAGACCAAGCGTGAACTGCTACTGCTGACTTGCACACTAGAAGATTAAAGGATATGAGGTGAGGTAATAAAAATATTAATTTAATATTAAGAAGCTAAAGCTGTTACTGTGATTGAAATAATTAATATTAAAGTACACTACTAAATCATTGTAATCAAATGGTAAAGAGAATAATGTATGCCTGAACCTGGGAATCAAACCCCGAACCTTCAGCTTTCCGTGCTGATGCTCTTAAACATTGAACTAATCCAGGCTTCCTTCCATCCAAGCATAATAAGAGCATTCAGCACGGAAAGCTGAAAGTTCGGGGTTCGATTCCCGGTTCAGGCATACATTTTTCTCTTTATCATTTGATTACAATAATTTAGTAGTGTACTTTAATATACTTATTTCAATCATAGTACACGATTTAGCTTCTTATATTAATTTAATAAATAATGCTATAGCTATGTGGAGTCCCTTCATGTCTGCTTCAGTAGAAGCCATTCATTGTGTATTGTGAATGATGATTCATAGCATTTGAATGTGGGACCAAGACATAGGAGGTAAAGGTATAGGATGTATTGCTTGGATGGGAAGGAAGCCTGGATTAGCTCAAAGGTTAAGAGCATCAGCACGGAAAGCTGAAGTGTTCGGGGTTTGATTCACGGTTCAGGCATATATAAAATTGTCTCTTTACCATTTGATGTAAAATAAAAATATTAATTTAATTTTTAAATTAAACCTCATAGTGTTTTTCCTCTGTGAAAGTTAAATACCATTGTGATCTTAGGTAAAAACATCTAATAAATCTTGATCATCCCGTTACAAAAAAAAGCTGTAGGCACTTCATTACTACATAGTGCTAGAATTAGCCCATTAACATCCTGGTGCAGATAAGTGCCTCCTCTTACAGGGTGGCTTACAACATATTCCTCAGACAGCCATTTCCATGGTACTAAGATACCTTCACAATAGTCCCTCAATCATTTTTACGGATTTCTTCTACTTTTGCCTGTCTGTTGCTACTCTAAACCCCACACTCCTTAGTTGATGCTTGAAAACATCACACCATTTTGTATCATTTACCTCACCACACTCCTATTTTCTGAATAAGTGTCCCATACAGCCAGGGTATATGTCCACTCCAAGAAATGGATTTTCATTCTGAGTACATGTCCTCCCCAACTCAACTTCATTAATAAAAATCAATTGAATTGTGAATTCTTCTTACCTCATATATCTATGTTATAACACAGAACCGTGGTACTGAGAGTCATCACTCCCATCCTCAGCTGTTGATTCTTCATCTGCCAGTCCATTTTCTAAAACTGCCATCTAGTGTTGATTTGAAGAACTTTATAATCAAATTTTGTTCATCCAGAAAATCAAAATTCGTTGTTTTTCTGAATGTATATCTTTTTCCCAATCTGTTAATTCTAAAATTTTACATAGATGTTTCAAAAGTTTAGCTTCTTTTTCAATCCTGTGAATTCTCTAATAAACTAAATGCTGTGCAGATTTTTCAATTTCATTAAAATGAACTAGAACATTCTTGGGAATAATATTAATTCCTTCAAAATTTTGATTAATTTCTTCATGAAATTTTATTCTAGTGAGTACTTTGCCAAGTTCGCTGAGTATGTCTTCGTTTGTTCTCCTGTCTCTGCACATGATGTTGAGCAGCTTCCACTCCATCTTCTCTGGCAGATTTGTATTGTTATTATTCCTTTTTTTTTTCGGGTAAGTGACCATAACTGTGATTCATATAGTAGCATCAGCAAAATACACATATCCATGACATTCTTCTTAACCCTCATATTAATTGATATGTTTTAATAAGATAAACTTTAAGTCCAACAAATTTCCTCCATTCTAACATAACTCTTCTCTCCATTTCTTTTTGAATTGGCTGTAAAAACAAAAATGTTTGACATGAAGTGACATATTCTTTAACATACTCAATTTCATCATTGCCAATCTAGATTGGTATTTTATCCAGGTTATTCTTTATTTGTTGTTTTGTCACATTGATTTGAAGGCTCATTTGTTTTCTGTGTCTACAAAGTTTTCTAACATTTCCTTGTCCTCCTTCTATAGTGCTTCAGTTATGAAAAGTGATGTATTCTGCAAAACAGTGTTTATGAAGCTATCTTACCATTTATATTGATTTCCATAATCTTCCTTTATTCTACAGAAGACTTCTTCATTAAGGATTATGAACAATATCAGAGATGACGGGTCCCTCTGTCTGACCTCTCTTAATGGGATTCTCTTCCCTTTTTGTCAAATATGACACTTGCTTTGTTGTTTTAGGTATAGTTTATCATGAAGCCTGACGTATTACCATTATTTTTTTCATTTATTTATAATCAACAAAATTTTTCATATGGATACGTGAAGCAGAACCATTTGAGTATTCCAAAATAAATAAATAAATAAAAAAGAAAAGAAACAATGAACTGACTATATAAAAAATATCACACAATTTATAAAATAAATAACCTCAATGAAAAACAATCCTATAGGTTATCAGTTAGCTCACTGAATGACCACATCTTAACAAGTACATCTTGAAATATGTTCTGAATAGTTTACTAGAACAACACAGAGCAATGGGATTAGCCATGGAACCTACATAAATGAAACCAATAACATCACTTGGTACAATACGAGAAATTATACTATCCTCAGGCATCAATTCTGTATCATAAATGAATGCACAAATACCGAAGGAGCAGAACTAAATATATAAACTGCTGTGAGTGCAATATACACTCTTGCACTTCTTTGTCGGGCTTGTCTATGTGAATTTACTATCTGAGCTTCTCCTGGCATGTCTCTGCACTTTGTTTCAAAGAGTAAACAATGTAAGCATATGATATTGAAATTATTATGAAAGGTAAAATGCCCATAAATATTGCTGCACAAATATAAACATATCTACAATTTTCCAGCACAGTCACAAGTTTTATATACATAATTTCTTTTTTGTGCGGATGTAGAAGAGATGCTAACTACTATAGCCAAGATCCACGTACATAGAATACTGTATAAATTGACTTTTTAACTGAAACCTTTTTTTCAAACAAAATTTAGATGATTTATTTAATACACAGAAACGAAATATACTCATCAACATAACAGAATATACAGAAAGATTAAACCCAAGAAAAAATAGTATACCCATAAATTTACATATAGGGGTTTCCAAAAATATTGTTGTTTCTAAATATATCATTTTAAATGCACAACTAGTAGGAATACTTAAAACAAGATTCAACATATCTACAATAGCTAAATTTTAGAATTAACATATTTGGCCAAGTTTGCAATTCTTTATGCTTGAGGAATATAAATATGTAGTAACATTTCCTGTAATTCCAACAACAAAAATTATACTTAATATAGGAAATTGAATATAATAGAAGTTATTTTTAACTTGTTTATAAGACATCTGCCTTTCATAATATTTCATTAACCACTCATTTTCTTAATGTGAATTCTGATAAGAATGAATTAAAAATGTCACTCAAATTAGCACACACAGAATTGTTGTACATATCAATATAATTAAATAATATCTTAACTGATTACCAAACTGATCAAATTCATTTTCAATTTTTGTTAGTTTAACATTGAGAATGATACATTACTCTTTAACCATTTAACTTTCTGAATCTCAGATTTTTCCCATTGCATTATTATTCTATAACTTTCATTATAACACCAACATAAATTTGCATTTCCTTTCACATTATACAGTTCATACTTAGCTGTTTGATTAATTCTTGTAGTTCCTTTGCTAATCTGCTCATTCAGTGCCTGTATAATAGTACTATAAGTTAAATTCAAATTATCATAAAATGTGAAGTTAACAAACATCTGTATCAGTCTGTTGCAGTCACTGGTAATAAGTTCTGAATAACTTGTGCTTGTATGTCTTGTAACATCATACACACTTGAACCCAATTTATTTTTTACATGAAAAGAACTGTAACAAAAAGCTATTCTGTTTGGGCCTATTAAGCAGTAAAATAGTAGAATTGGTAGCATTATTCCTTTTCACAACTATATTGCTCAACTTATTATGACAATTGTGTTCTGAAAAATAAAAAAGAACATTAAAAAATCTTAAATAATTGCTAACATTTCAAAGTCATACACATGAAGGAACTAAATTTCAACTTTAAGTAAGGAAATTTATTGAACTTTTATAGAACAAATAACTGGGGTTTAATTTAAGATAAATAAAATGCTTCATACCTCTCCTCATATTAATCTTCTAAGTAGATCGCGATTTCAGGTTCATGATGAACCCACCCTCAGTACACAATTACTTAGAAGATTAATATGAGGAGAGGTATGAAACATTTTATTTATCTTAAAGAAATTTATATTACTATTATTTTAAGGTCTTCTCAGATTTTGATGAGAATCTAAAAATTACACTTTATAAACAATAATCTTGCCTATGATACTCTAATTGATTTATTTTTCTTGGTTACTATTTATAAATATCAATAATATTTTAAATTACTAGACCAAATATAATTAGAATTTTGATTCAGTTTGTCATGCTGGCTCAGGTAGTAGTATTCCTCTTTCCTAAGTTGTAGGCCCATGCTCAATGCCCGGCAGGGTTGGAAATTTTAATTCTTCAATTTAATTTATTTAATTAATTTAATTCCAAAATTTTCAATCTTAGGGCCAGGATAGGTGGTGGTGTTCATTTTTTAATCACTAGATTGGCACCAGATCCCTGCATTAAATTGCAAACATCCAGTACATATGTTAAAAAGGTATGTGGTGCTGTTAATAGCAATTCATCTGTCAGCCCTCTTTATGCTTTTCGACAGGATAGACTATGTGATGGCAGCAGGTTTCACCTTATCCCTTCTCTTCATCATCAACCTTCACTCAGCACAGTTTACACTACACAAAACATACACACTGATCCTACACATCGCTCTGTACACATAATCTGCGTAAAGTGGTCGGCCAAAGTTGTGAATGAAAATTGATCACAAGAACCCCATCTATCTGCCCAGCGCAGAAATAATGCAGTGAGTGGCTTTAGAACACACATACAGAATTTTGATTGAGAAAGATGGATTCGATTTAGTATCTTAATGTATAGTAATTCAATTAATTAAAACATTTTGTCTGTTCATTCTTACCTCTTAAAGTTATTTTTGTCGAACATATGTTTCAGAGCTTCTTAGCCCTATCATCAACAATTACAGCTGTAATCACTGACGATGGGGCTAAGAAGCTCTGAAACATATGTTCGACAAAAACAACTCTAAGAGGTAAGAATGAACAGACAAAATGTTTTAATTATTAAACAAACCTCTTAATGTTACTTGCTATTGTATTAAAAAAAAAATATAGTAATTTATTACTAAAATATATATGTGTCAAATGTGAAATGTCATTTATATTAACCTATAAAAGATGAATGTCACATATACGTGATTGCTGGTATACCTCCTCTACCTCCAAAAAGTAGATGAATCTAACACTTGCAGGTAGTACATTTTTATTAACAACCCTGCAAAATAAGGGTGTTAAAGTTTTTAATTCAATGACTGAATAGTGACAAGCATTTAAAAATCCCATACATTAAAGTTTAAGGACAGAAAACAAATCAAAAGTATCTGAAAATTAGATCCTAAGATGAATGTTGGGTCCTATAATAATGAGAATGTACAATAGAGGAAAATTCACTGTGAGGAACACCATAATATTCATGTCCTAGTATCATTATTAACTCCATGATATTGAATATAGCTCGTGATAGTTGTGCTTTCAAAAATTATATTGGGAGACTCTTATGGAAAGATCATTAGGAAGGCTACGAGTAGATAGATAATATTTTAGATGGATCTTGGGAACTGTATGTTGACACTATGGGACTTAGTGGATGCATCTTGAACCACTCCATAATCTCAGTTAGTTATTTAGATAGTAGGGTGAAGTGGAGGAGTATCTATCACTTTAGCAATTAGTCGAATTACTGTAATATTTTTCTCTTTAAATAAAATTTGTCTTTCAGTGAGATGGGATAAATTTAATATGTAAGATCAAACTGTAATATTATTCATAAACAGGAATTGAAAAAAATTGTGAGAATTGTATTCATGTAGACTTTCACGGCCGGAGTTGCTATGATGATCTTGAAGAAGATTTTCGGGCCCGAAAATCTTCTTCAAGATCATCATTGTGAGAATTGTTTACTGTTCTATTATTTACTTAGGTAAACATAAAAAATACAAGTATACTATCAACTAATCTGAAAAAAAGTGATATTCTAGTTTTTTTTAAATACAATAGGAAGTTTGGTCTGTGTATTCTTACCTCAAATGATTACTTCTGTCTGTTGGACATATGTTTCAAGCATGTTTGCCCCATCTTCAGCTAGAACAGACTGATTTTCCCAAATTGTCAGCCCTGGGTTGATTCCTGCTCCCTCTTTCTGTGGTCCAAAGAACTTGCTAATTAGATTCTTCTCCCCGGGAATTTCAAAATTCATAATTATGAAAACACAATTTCATATAATTATAAATTTTGAAATTTCCGGGGAGAGGAACCTAATTAGCAAGTTCTTTGGACCACAGAAAGGGGGAGCAGGAGTCAAGATCCTGGGCTGACAACTTGGGAAAAATCAGTCTATACTACCTGAGGATGGGGCAAACATTCCTTGAAACATATGTCCAACAAAACAACCATATGAGGTAAGAATATACAGACCAAACTTAATTATTAGGTTTCATCGGAGTTCCCCGATACTTGAGTAATTGATCTGATTGAAATAATAATATTATTTTAATATAATAAATATGGGAATTTTTACAATGAGGTTTTCTTAATAAGAATCAAAGTGAATTGTGAATTCTTCTCACCTCATACATCTATGTTTTTTTTAACACAGAACTGCGTATCGGGAAAAACATCATTCCCACTGTCAGCTGTTTTCACGACTGTCATTTTTTATTATGCCAGTAATTTTCTAAACTGCCATCTGGTGTACTTGTGAAGAAGTAATTTTCTAAAACTGCCATCTGGTGTACTTTTGAAGAACTTTGTAATCAAACTTGGTTCGTATTATTTCAAAAGATTTTCAAAAAATTTATTATAACATTGGCTCCGATTAACAAATTCAGCCTGGGTAATCTTCTGTTAACTAATAAAAAAGTTAACACCCCAGACAATAAAAAATCTGGAATTTATCAAATTAATTGTAAAGATTACAATAAAGTATATATAGGAAAAACAAAAATGAACTTAGACACTCGCAAAAAAAAAACACTTTAGAAACATAAAAAATGGCAAAATTTAATAAAGAGCTATAGCAGCACATAGTTTATTAGAGAATCATAGAATTGAAAAAGAAGCAAACTTTTGAAACATCTATCTAAACCTTTGGAATTAACAGTTTGGGAAAAGATATATATTCAAAAGACCATACTAGAACCATGAACTTCGAGGTTCCAGACGAACCAAGTTTGATTACAAAGTTCTTCAAAAGTACATCAGATGGCAGTTTAAAAAATTTCTTCTTCAAAAGTACACCAGATGGCTGTTTAGAAAATTACCGGCATAATAAAAAATTGACAGATGTGAAAACAGCTGACGATGGGAATGATGTTTTTCCCAATACTGCAGTTCTGTGTTAAAAAAAACATAGATGCATGTGATAAGAAGAATTCACGATTCATTTTGATTCTTATTAAATAATATACCCATGATTAATTTGAAAATACAATAGAATGTAACATTATAAGGTTTTACTTGGTCTGTTTAATTCTTACCTCATATAGTGGTTTCTGTTAGACATATGTTTCAAGGCATGTTAGTCCCATTTTCAGTAGTTACGACTCTGAACTTCTGAAGATGAGGCTAATATGTCTTCAAACATGTCTAACAGAATCAACAATATGAGGTAAGAATTAAACAGACCAAACTTATTATTAATATTCCCATGATATTATTAATTATATTGACATGTACAACAATTATAAATTTGCATTTTCTTTCATATTATAGAGTTCACACACAGCTGTTTGATTAATTTTTATAGTTCCTTTGCTAATCTGTTCATTCAGTGCCTGATAACAGTACTATAACTTAAATTCAAATTATCAAAAGACGTGAAGTTAATAAATACCTTTATCAATCTGTTGCAGTCACTGATAATAAATTCTGAATAGCTTGTGTTTATATCTCAAGAAATACTTGATACTTTTGAATCTGATTTATTAATGATACAAAAAGAATTGTGACAAAAAATGTTCTTTCATTAAGCAATAAAGGAATAGAATTGGTAGTACTATTCCTTTTCATAAATATGAGGCTTAACTTATTATAATAATCGTGTGTTTGAAACTAGGAAATGAGTTTTGACTCATTTACATAAATATTAAGTAAGTTATTTAGACATGATAAGGTAATGATTAGCATATCAGGTATTATAGGTTTTCCACTATTATTGTACATAAAACATATTTTAAACTGGAATATGAAATAAATGCAAGTCACTTAATCAAACTAAAGCGGAACTTAAATTTTTAAAATATACCATATAATTAAAATCAAAAAGTTACAAGAAAAAAGAGAAATTATGGGGAAAATGTGAAAAGTTTTAGATCCTTACTACATGAATAATGCTAGTAGCAAATTTAATGTCAAGAGAAGCTAAAAACCTTAAGGGATGTTTATTAGATTATTTCACTGCGGTTGACTAGTGGTTATGCTCCTTGCCTCTGGTTCTGAGAGTCGCAGGTTCAAACCTGGCCACAGTTAATGGATTTTTTAGAATGGAATAATCCAAGGAGCAAGTCCTTAAACCATTGGTCCCGAGTCTGAAGATTTTTTTTGTATTGTATTGTAAGCCTACGTTTTCCCTTTACAGAGATTTAAGCACTCTCCCCCTACAGGGAAGTATTTGAACCATACTAATTTAGTTACACTTGTTTTCGTATAGATGTCATTTTGAGTGGTCCGTGGTCAGTGTTCTGCCTCATACTGATATCTAGAAAACCAAGGTAGTACTAGGACGGGAAAATTCGGTAAATTTTCCTTAGAGGCCTTTTCATTCAGGCTTAAGGATTTTTTATGAGCCTGAAAATCTTCAGACTCGGCACCCATGGCTTAAAGTCCCTCCCAGAGGACTTGCTCCTTGGATTTTTCCGTCCTAAAAATCTATCAACCACGGCCGGGTTTGAACCCGCAACCTTCGGGACCAGAGGCAAGGAGCATAGCCAGTAGTCTACCGCGGCCGATGCCTGAAGACTTTCAGGCTGATAAAAGATTCTTAAGCCTGAACAAAGAGGCCTCTAACCAAAATTTACCGATCTCAAACATCCTAGTAATACCTTAGTTACTTGCTAGATGTCTCATGAGTTGGTGTGTTGACTGCATGTCACTCATGACATATTTGGGCAAATAAGGTAACTAAAACAAACTTGGTCTATAAACTCCTGACAAAAGAGAGTTTATGGCTCAACAATGGGCTACGCCATTAATCATCATCAAATAAATACATTGTATTACTAATAAACTTTCACAGCTTATTTAGGGATGTTGACTGTGTGTTTTGATATGGGAACTGTGGTCTCCAATGACTTATTACAGAGTAATATTTTTCTTGTGTTAGACATGTACCATGTCCTTTGGGCTGTGGTAAGATGATTACTGATATGAGGATCAGTCAATAAGTAATGCTCCCTATTTTATTTCCTTAATTAAAAAGAAATTAAATGCAATTTACATAGCATAAAACCACAACATTGACAATTAATTTGTCACTTTTCAATATAATTTCCATCCTTTTCCACCTACCTTTAACAAGGGCATATATTCCAGTGTGGTAAAGTGCATGTCCTTGCTTCCTAAGCCACTGAGTAGACATTTTCACAGCCTCCTTCATCTTCATGGATTGCCATGAAATATATATAGGAGAAACTACAAGGGTTTGTCAATAAATGATCATTAAAGAATCAGAAACTAATATCTGACCTCATAATTAGTTGATTCTTGAAAACATCTTTTTAGAATGGTTTTCTTATATTTTCAGCATCTGGTGAGGGAACTCTTCTGAAACATGTTTTCAAGAATCAACAAATTATGAGGTGAGGTGTTAATTTTCGATTCTTTAATTGCTATTAAATGGAACTTCATAGTGTTACTTCTTAAAAATATTAATTATTGTTAATAAATGTTTTATAAATATTCTTGGAAATTCAATAGCCATAAAAATTTAAGATAAGCTACTGGTCAACATGAAGTATGAAGAGAACAGGAAAAGAATTTGCTTTGTTCACATCACAAAATTTTCGGGAGAGCAATTTGAAAGTTTGACTTTTAGCAATATTACGCGTCGCGTCTGTTAAGCCCCAGCGTAACGATAGCGTTAAGTTCACTATTGTTTAAGTGGTCTTTGGCCCGAGCGGTTGGCCTTGTTTTGGACTAGGAGTTCTACAATTAACATATTAAACCACAGTAAACGAAAAATAACATTATTTATTAATATAAGTACCAAACATAAATAAAATCAAGTCAAAAAACTGTTATAAAAATCAGCTGAAATCGCCACATTGTCCCAGTCAAAATATTCAAAATTATTAAAATGTTTAAATTCAGAGAGATAGAAACCGATCCTTTGAAAATGTTCAACTTGGTGTAATATTAAATTGAAGTTTATTTGACCATCTGGTCCTTTATTTAGTTCTAAGTCTTAAAATGACCCAAAAGTGTCAGGTGCAAATACGTTACCCATGTAGATGCCACCGGCCCGCAGGGCCCTCCTGAGGGGACCGCCTCAGTCCCACTGCTGTCTCCGTGTCCTTTCTCGACACTTCTTTTTATGCATCTCGAAACATAAGATAATACTCTCATACCAGTACTAGCTATTATCATGTCACAATTACACATCCAAGGGTCAAGATGATGCAACTTGAAGTTGAACAGGAGTCACCATCCCTCTTTGACCCTATGATAACACTGTTTGGTTATCACGAACTGTTTAAAATTTGATTACAAATTTCCTAACTACAAGATTTTCTTACCAAGAATTATTAACTATTTTAATAGAATTATATTCCATCTTTTGTCTTTATTTTTTTATGATATCTGAAATTAGGGCCTGATGCATTTATAATATTCCCCCCCCCTTAATAAGACTGTAGGGTTGAAAAACCGAAAGTCTTTTTTCCTTCCAGGATATCTCTCACCTCTCGGGGTTGGTCCTGACATTATCTTCTCAACTTAGCTTTACGTGGGAGTGCAACTGGCGTCATCAATTGGCGATTCCATCTGTCCTGGAAGTATTTTGTTCTCATCCTAAGAGGTTAGATCGTCTTTTACTTGTCAATCTCCCCGAATACCGTTAATTGCGTCGAAATATCGGCAAGATCCGTTTACTTAGTGAGAACACCATACTTCAAAAAAAAAACAAAAATCACAATATAGCAAGCCAACATGCCTGAGCATTGTTTCAGAAAGAAGGAAAAATAATGTTTATTTGCTGAAAAAAAATAAAACACAAAAATATTGACCAAAAAAATTCTTCTTATCTTCATTCTTCGTCCTTATTTAAACCTTCTGTGGTTTCTTATGGAAACGGAGCACTTACACTGTTATCCAATATCCGACGCACTTTATCACATTTCTTACTTTAGTTATGTACGCCGACGTTTTCCCCCTTTTTTGTTATTCACTCTGACAGTTCTATTCCGTGAAGCGGATCATTGATAAAAAATTATAAAATGTGGTGTCTGCTGTGGCCAGCTGGAGGTTAGGTTTCGTGTCTGCTTACCGCGATGGAGGAGGCAATGTCCTATGCTCGAGGTCGTTGTTCATTTCAGCTGCCGTTGGTCCAGGTAGGCCTCTTTTGTCATGCCTAGTTCTTTAATCAAAACCCAGTTAGGTCCAGGAGAACTTGTGAAAGGGTTGATAGGAATCAATCTTGACGTGGAGTTGTTTTCCTAACTCTTCTATAGGACAAAATTGGGCTGAAGGAGGGTTAGGCCAAGGTTGCGTTGGAGAAGTCGTTATTATTTTTATAATGCCTGGGTTTGGTTTTATCTGCTAATGAGGGTGTTTTGTATCAGCTGGTTGCGAGTCTGGATATTCATCCATCTCATGCTCGTCTCGAGATGTGTGTTGATCCTGGCAGCTACCCTGCGTCCTTAGATGTACAGGGTGTGGTTGGTCCGTGCAGCGTTATGCTGCCCTCGTCCTCAGATGTATAGGGTGCTCCGCGAGTCTGGCCATCTTAATCTGCCTCCCATCATGCGGTGTCGTGGTGGTGGCCGCAGTCCAAGCGTGAAGCTGCAATCTCATGGTATTGGCATTAAAACTTGGGAGGATAACTATAACATTGCTTATGGTTTGGTGCTATCTCTTACCACATGGGTCCGTATCTCTCCATCACTCCTGGTCATTTTAATTTACTTCATTGCTTAGAGGCGTCATTTTCAGCCATCATATCTCTGATACTATATTGTATTAGACGTTCTGGCTTTAGATTTATTTGTTATCAACATGTATCGTGTAGTTTTGGTGCACCCATGTTCCTATTTGTCCCTATTAGCTAGCCTCAAGTTGCAAAGGAAATGCTCTTAGGTTTTTGGTCTTATGATTTTCTCATGAATCATTTATGCCCTTATTGCAATTCAGGTTTTACTAGGTTCAAAAATGTCAGTATCTCCCGGTATTGTACCGCTGGTTTTCACTTCCCATTGTTTGGATAAAATTCCAATGTTGCTTCTCCTACTTTAGAGTCCTGAGTTCGATCGAGTGTGCTCGTCTACACATAATTCGCTAGGGCTTTAAGGTGTAACTACTACTTTGTACGATTATGTACCTGAATTCCGTCCATCATTCCCTCGTGAGGTCCTGATTGTGAGAGCATTTCCTTTCTTTAATCCGGGATGCGTCTTGCATCTTAACTTCTTGCTTCCAATACTACTGTCGATTTCCCATGTTACAGCCCACAGAGTTAACTAAAAAAAAAAAAAATGCGTCTGAATTGTGTGTTCCTTCAGTCCTTCCGAATTCGTTCGGCAAAAATGTCCTTACGCCCTTCCTGATTGTTTGCAATATTTCCTTAATCCCTTCCTGATTCGTTGGCAATATTTCCTTAGTCCCTTCCTGATTCGTTTGCAATATTTCCTTAGTCCCTTCCTGATTCGTTTGGCAATATTTCCTTAGTCCCTTCCTGATTCGTTGGCAATATCTCATCTGGTTTCTTGAATTTAATTTCTTTTCATAACTCCCGATTATGCGTGGACTTTATTCCGTGTCTTGGGTCCCATCTCACCTATGGGTTTAACCTCTCCCTTTTCATTTCTTTTCCTTTGGTTCCTCTTAATTCCATTTACGTTTTCGAATTAATTCCTGGTCTCCTACGAGTAGACTTATTCCCTATCTTACATATGGTCTTAACCTCCCAAGTTCATGTCCAACCGTAAGTGTTTTAACTTCTAATTTCGTGCACTCCTCAAATGTTTAACTCTTACTTTCTTGTATTATCCTTAGGTGGTTTAACCTCTATTTCCGTGATCCCCCTTTATGTACTACCTTAGGTGGTTATCCTCTAATTGTGTACCCTTTATGAACTTAACCTCTCATTCCATATATTCTTTATGTGTTTAAACTCTAGTTTCTTGTATTTCTTATGCGTTTAACCTCTCATTTGCATGTACCCGTATGTGTTTAACCTCTCTTCCTACTTTTTGTATTTAATGTGTTTAACCTCTCTTCCTACTTTCTTGTATTTACTTTGTGTTTAACCTCTCTTCCTACTTTCTCGTATTACTTATGAGTTTAACCTCTACTTTTCGTATGTAATCTCCCTACTTAGGTCAATCTGTCTCTCTTGGCTCTGTTCGCAGATCGCCACAATCGTAATCCTCTATGTATTTCCCTTAGCAATTTCATCTAGCGTCTCAACGTTTCAGGCGTCCTGGACTATTATTCGTTGTCCCTTCGTTATGACCATATCCATGTGTGCGTACGACTTTCTCTAACCACCGGTGGCCTCTTTTGTTTCCCTGGCATCATTTTCTTAGTAGGCCTGTTGGGTGCCTCAACGTCCGCTACTGCGTCCAGAAGGGAATTAAATCCTATCCTCCCAGACGGGGTCCGTCTCTTGCTCACCTCACTTCCTAACTTCGGGTTTATTAGAAACTCTGTTGGTTCCTCAACGTCCGCTACTGCGTCCAGAAGGGAATTCAATCCTATCCTCCCAGACGGGGTCCGTCTCTTGCTAACCTCAGTTCCTAATCCCGGCTATGTATCCTTGGCAAGTCGGCGGACTCGTCGAGCAAATCGCCTCAATGGAGGTGGTGTTGTTCCTTAGCTCCCTTCGGGGCCCAAGAAAACTCGAGCAAATCGCCTCAAAGGAGATCGCCTCAAGGGAGGGCACCGCCTGCCATTCGGGGCCCAATTGTCCCCTACCGCACTCCCGCTTTTTCCGTTTTGTATTCTGCCGGACTCGTCGAGCAAATCGCCTCAATGGAGGTGGTGTTGTTCCTTAGCTCCCTTCGGGGCCCAAGAAACTCGAGCAAATCCCTCAAAGGAGATCGCCTCAAGGGAGGGCACCGCCTGCCATTCGGGGCCCAAGTCGTCCCCATCCTACTCATCCTGCTGCCTCAGGATTAACCTTAGGGAGAGCCTTCTTGAACTCATGGACGCCGCCTCATTGGAAAAGTGGATTTATCCTAATCTTTTTGATGGGGTTCCCCTATCGCCCTCATCTCTTCCTAAACCCGGGTATCATGACAGTTTTCCGTGGGTCTCCGTGCCCGTAATTGTATTGTGCTTTCATTTGTTCCTATGTTTCCTTGTTTCCTCTTATTGTTAATTCCCCGATGCCTATCCTTCCCTAAACAACGATGTTCCTTATGGTCCCTAACGTCAGTGCCAAGCCGGCAAGGTTTTATGGCCAGTGCCCCAAGATCATTTTGGAGTTCTTTGTCTCTAGATCATGTCATAACGGGGGTGCCCCCCTTCCGACTTGCACCTGCCTAGCTTGTTGGCGAAGGTGTTCAGGCAAACTCGCCAAATTTTCGAGGTCAAAACCTCTCCAAAAGGTCCTTAGTCCTTCCCAACTTGTATCCCTGTGTGCGACTATGTATAAGTTTCATCTCTTGTGTGTACATTTCTCATGTTACCTAGCCTAGATTGACCTAAGTTGTAGCCTATCCTTTTATATCCCTCGTAGGCCCTAAATATGAAGATGTCTTAAGTGATCTAGTTTTATCTATTATCGTAATAAGTCATATCCCATATGTGTGTGTGTTTACTATTCGACTAGTCACTAGTCCTAACTGACATGCTATCGAGGTATACAGAGGGAGAGATCTCGGCCGCTGATTCTATCTCTGTATCCTCTCTGTAGGCACCTCAGTCAGCGTCATGATCAGTTGGGTATAATAGTTGTTGTGTAATTCCTTTAGAAATCTTATTTAGTGTAGCCCTTTGAAAATTCCAAAATTTATAGGATAATATCTTCCAATTAGATCGATTAAGACAACTTAACTATCCGTGAAAAGTATCCTAACCTCCATCTTCTAAATTAA